>VRMD01001316.1:0-17579 GCA_009872375.1 Sminthurides bifidus
TAAATGCTGATTGCACAATCTCGATCGCATTTCGAACGCGGTGAGAGCCCTTGTTTACACGAATGTTGCGTGTCGGAGTGAAATTGAGCATGAGATCACCACAACAATTTGCATGGCATTACAAAATGAGATCGAAGATGAAAGTTGCATTTTGCAGTACACGTAGAAGCAGACTCACAAGCTGGGCCACGTTGTCAATTTCGCAAGCCTGTGGATTCTGACTCTTTACGGGTTGATCTGGTGCAGCATAAGAGAAAATTTCGCCGGTTTTCTTGGATTTTTTAACCTAACTGCGATTTTAATTTATAATGAGGGTAGATTAACTTGCTGGTGATAAACAACTGAAATGAGGCATGGCATTTAGATGCAGTGAGGACGAGGAGAGGGAGAGCGTGCCATGCATGGCTTTTTGTTGGTTTAATGCATTTAAACATCGGGTTTGAAGAGATCACCAGCTTTGTTTTATGACTTGAAAGAGAAAAGACGAATTGAGGTTGAGCACAATGTGTCATGTCAAGACTCCAGTCCAGAGCAGTGACGGCTTGATAAAGCAACATGTGTCACGAAATTTAGCCGTAAATGAAATTTACTCCCTGTCCAATATCATCCCCCGGTGTCTTTTTGCAATCAAGTTTTCACAAGTCGAGACTTGAGATATCCAAGGTAGACAAAGTTGTAAGTAGTGAAACCAAGTCTGGATTCCAGGTGCTTGCTCTTGCGTGGAGGTAACGAGGCCTATCTGGTTTACGGATGGGTAAGAAATATGAATACTGAATGCTAGAACATGGTTGAATTTTGAACGTGAAATTTAATTAATCCACAAGATTTAATGTCAATTCCGTTGGGCTGGGTCAAGAGTGAGATATTGTTTCTGTAACTTATGCTCTGGCTGTCCATCCTCATCTGATGTGAAAGAGGAGCAAGAGTATGCATTGAGAAAATAAAGTTTAGCCTCCCTCCACAAGTTGGATTAGGGAAAGATATTGTATACTGATGGAAATAATGCGGCTAGGGTTACCGTCGACTTGATGTGGTCAAGGTGTGTGAACTTAGCACAGTACTTCATTGCCAAAATGCCAAATTTACGACTGGGTGTATATCTGGTTTTGAAAGCGGATGCATGCGGATGGGATTTTTTGTCCCTCCTTATCAAATTCAAGAATGCACAAATTAGCAAGTATTTGCCAGCTTGTAAGTAGGGTCTGTTTGACGCAAGTGTGAAATCAAGTTTGGCGAATTAAATCAGCAAGGTATTTTCGTGTTTCGTCGATGTTACTGGATGGGATGAGAGTCGAAGAACTGATAACAGAAACGAATTCTGGTGCTAAGTTATTTTATCGAACGATAAAACTCTATTTCCAATATTCAGATGATAAACTTAGTGAAAAAAGTTGCTCTTCCGGAAATGGAGCGAACTGAATTAGAATATTTGGGTCTTACAAATGTCAGGTGTGGAAAAATTGCTGTCTTGACTATTTTACGTTCATTGCTTTGTTACTAGCTTGTGATCGAGAAGAAACACTTGTTGAAGATTACGCTGGTTCATAGTCAAGATTTGTAGAATGGCAGGGTTGTTTTAGTAACGCCGTTCCATAATTTCAATTGAAAATTTGCAGCTCTAAGAATGTGAATTAATGTACATCTCTGTACCGTGTGAACAAGGCTTGAAATGCAGGTGATTTATTCCTGGTTTTTTATTGTTTCAGAACCTGATTTGGATGTGACACAAGTAAATGGATGTATCAGAATCTTCCCAAGTAAAAACTGCTGAGGGTAATTTATTCAAGTCGGATACTGTGCCGAATGTGGACAAAGGGCTGACTGGGAGTTTTTGGACGGATGCGACTGCTGCTGATTCATGCAGTGATAGAAGCGACCTTGGAGTAAATGCTGTAGTAAATGATGCCTCTTTCGGAGCAGCTTCCAGCAATTCTTTGCCAGAAGAGGAAAGCAAACTGATTGTAGACCAAGGAACACGGATTCAAGGTAGGCTATTTTCAATTTATCTAAATGAAAAATATCACCCCGTCTCTTTTTATAATGGACCGAGCCTATTGTCCCAGGAGGACTGTCATCATCATCTATTTTACGCCTTTTAATACCTGTCGTACGACCACGGAACGAAAACGTCCGCTCATTCGTGCCATCCCATAGTTTCAACACTCATTGAGCTAGGCTACGTTTCAATACAAACCTTAAAGTGGATGCGACAGCATTGTTGAAAGAATAACATGGTAGTGAAGATTTCGTTACCTGATACACCTGGATACACGAACGTATCGTAAGGATAGTGCATGAAACAGGAAGGTACCTTGTCTATGCACGGCTTTACGTGCAGCTGAGTATTTCGAGCTTGCTGGAAGTAGAAACGTAAAGGATATTTGCATGACTGAGTTTCATTTTTTAACTGGGGAAGGAATTATTACCTAGGTCCAAGTCGTTGTTTGGAGGAACATTTTATAAACATAATTTTATTATTATGAAACGACATCACTTTGTCACGTTGGTCGTGAAGAATTGACGGCATTTTCCATGGTAGACAAATTTTGCACTCACTGGCAGGTGTGCTTTTCCAGCAATTAAGGAACAATTACACTATTTATAACCGTTGGCTAGAAGTAACATTCAATGGCAACCGCCAATGTTATCTCATACGGTCGAGATTTCTACGAATTTTCATCTGTTTTGCACGTTCAACCGAATGTGCTCACATAACATGTAGTAATCATATGCTGAATTTCGCATAGCCTGAGGTCATTTTAGAAAAAGTTCGCACAGTTTTTGCACTGTCTGCCTCCAACCAAGCGGACTTGACACCCGGTCATTGTGTCTGAAGGGGTAGCAGTTAGCCTTGACTAGTTCAAGAGTGGCAGATGGTAGACGAGAACCCGGGCATTCGGCTTTCCATCACAGTCAGAATTACTGTACTGTTGCTAATTTGCCTTTGCGAAATGCGCACTTTGTTTGCCCGCCGGTGATCATTGCTGAAGTAGGTAAATGGTCGGAGAGGAAAAAGGCTTGAAGACTCAGCTTGAAGTTTTCAAGTCCTGGGCGATCTGTTGATGGATATGGCGGAAGGGAATTACGAACGTGTCTTGTGTGTGGCATCCGACGCCGGGTAAAACGGGGATTTGACACGATAAGCTCGTAATTTACTACTTATCTCATCGGTCAAAGACTTGGAGGATGAGGCTCGCTGCTGTGCAAAAGTTTAGTCATCGACTGCAGTAATTCAGGCAAGAAAAACAGAAGAAGATGCAGCAGCTGCCGTATTTACAGGAGCATTAGCGAATTAAAGCAGTGTTTACCTGGAGGCAGGTAAGAGACAGGGATTGGATGAGTTTGGATGAAATCCTGGCGCATTAACAGGAGTTTAGGAAGCTGATTGTGTTTCTGACATGGCAGACTTGGACTTGACGCTAGTGCTGTCATAATCAGTCATGCTGGGTGATGTTGTTGCGAATGATTTGGCGAATAATTATCCTCTCTCCCGACCACTGCTTGCTGGCAGGCTGACTGAATGAATCGCTGGGTTAACTGCGAACTGTCACTTTATCAAGGAAATTAATCATGTTATAACTGTAGCTGATTGAAAATCAATTGAGTCATTATTATTTCAACGGCGTATGTATGCAAAACAAAGTGCCGGTGCCCACAACTTGAGTCGTGGTCCGTCGCAGCTTAAGTAATAGTAGCAGTGATTAGCGCTCGTGTAACAGGACAGGTGATCTTTGCGAGTGGCCGGCTCAGGTCCGTGACTGGTGATCATTCAAGTAAGGAAATGTGACTGGGCATCGGTAATGTGCATTGCGATTCATATTCAATGATTCGCACCACATGACCGAACAAGTATTCTAATCAAGTCAAAAATTGACACAAGAAGGACTGTGAACCCGAAAAATTAGCCATGTTAGGTAGGATTGTGAATATCAAGTTGGAATAAGTGAGCGGTGGTAGACATTTGTTTTTATTCACCGGGTAAGGCAGACGGATCAGACTCGGACGAGCACCAAAGAGGGCTAATCCCGATTGGGAGTATTAAACTTTTAAGAGGATTAGGGACACATTTTAAGACATGAAATGTTTTGTTCCATAAGCCGAAAGGAGTTGTGTTTCAACTTGAATTTTGTCCGTCTACCAGTCTTGACGATGAGCCGGCCATCCCTTTTGCGAACATGGAACTTGGATTCAGTTATGGCAATTAACGAACGAAAAGTTGTTGGTCTTAAAGTCTTATGCAACTTGGCGAGAACGAGAACCCTCGGTGCGTGTTCTCATGATCACCTGTTTCCGGTCATGGATGTTCGGTGTATGAGTTGAAGACTTGTGGTCGATGTGAGAAAAAGAGTCGTTACGAAGCTAGGATTTGATATTCGTGATTGCTCTGGAGTTTGGCGTGTCGTGCAGTAGTACAGCTGAAAACTCCAGTTCAAATCCAAAGAGTTATTGCATGACACCTCCAAATGTAGTTTAAATTACATGCTAGCTTGTTTCAGGCCATGTACCGATTTCCGACAGTTGACATTATGTTTCCCCTCTATGCATGGGACTAGCGTGGCCAGTCTACGTCAACTTTAGAGCAAAAATATTTGGGCATGTGGAGTTTTTGCTAGCAACATGAGCTCATTATTTTGCAATTCCTGACGAAAATTCCATGTTGCAAACATGGCTGGAGTTTCACAGAAAACGGATACACAATCAGTAAAAAAATTCAGCTGGTACCATGTCTTCCAATTGCATTTGCACCTGATGAATTATGTTTCATCCACGCCTAACCTGAACATGGCACTGTCTCTCAGCACTAGACAATAGACTGGATCACCGACACGGACTTGGTCGGCTTGGGCTAATTTTTCCAAATTACAAGCTTAATTAGACGAAATCTCAAGCTTGGCGTGTCAGCTAGCCGTTACCTGGCTGACGGACGGGTAATTCGTTGCCTTGTCGTCGGGTTGGCAGATAATTTGAAGCGATGATGCAATTCACGAACGAGTTTTATGAGATGATTGACTGTTCTCGGTCTCTTACTGTCGGCTACTTTGCTTACTTTCGGTCGTCGATTTGAGACAGGAACAATTGCCGACATGACGTAGCAAAGGCAAAAACCACAGAGCAGGGAGCAAGGCAGAATCATTTATACAAAATATTTTGCCAAAACGTTTTCATGGCTGAACATCGAAGATCTTGTTGGAGGTTCAGGGTTGAGTTACGTGGCGCTATTAAGATTGTTTGCTATTGGAAATAAATCCTTGAGACAGTCCACAAGAGACACATGAGGGTAGAGGAATGTGCATGGACGGAATGTGAATTGCCGGATTAGTGAGAGGTGAAAGGATTTAACTGTTAAGGTAGTGCGAGGATATGTGAATTAAATTAGTACTGAATTCAAATAATAAGACTTTTTATTAGTGTCGGCTGCCTGCTGGAATGAAGGGGTGGGGGAGATTAAAGAAGCTGGGAGAGAAGTTGCTCATGTTGATGGCGATGATGCAGATGAGATGCTGTTAGTCTGGCCTGGTTGAAGAATGCATGCTGGGGATTCAACTGCGGTATAGGGTCGTGGCAATACTCGAGTTCAGGGTCAGGAGAGAATGCGGAACGTTGTCTAATTTTTTGTGCTAATTTTTACGAATCCCATATTCGGTAAGGGTGTAAAAGATAATGAGAGATTGCCGGGCTGGCTGAAGAAGAATTTAATGTTATGCAGTATCACAAGTTGTTGTGGGGTTCCAACCAGCAAAATGACTGGATTCGATGGGATTCCGCGACCAGTCAGCGCAGAAGCATGGTGGTTGACGTGATGATGCGGGAAGTTTTTCTCTCTTGCAAGCATGCATTACAAGTTTATTTACCTTTTAACCCGCTCATGGAAGATAGGTTGACGGATGGAATGGAAGGAAGATGAGGTAATGGGAAACGCATGCTAAAAGGGTGTACTAATCAGGGGATTTGAGCAACTTTACCTTGTTAATTAGCATCGAGGAAAAGCAATTAGCTCACGTCCATAAGCATAATGCAAGGCTGATAACAGGTTGATTAGGCTTTGCTCGTTGCAATCGCCAATGAACTTGGAATTGTTGTGCGATGGAGGTTGTTGGACTGAAGTATGCACCGTGTATTTGCATGGCGGTAGGGAATAAATTCATGGGTAAAATATTCTTGGCACAAAAACTCGATACGCTAATGCTCAGATTGTATTCGCGTACATTCCACGGAGTAACGTACAGCGAAAAGTGGATTCTCAGTGTTGATGCCGCCCATACGCTGATTTTTTGGCAAGGTGGTATTAACTTTTTGTTCGTGAATCGGAATGATGATAGTCATTGATAAAATGAATTATCGAAGAAAGGTGCGAATAACGGCGATTTATTCCAGGTCAGGGTATGCTAATAAGCACGGGAACGGAGTGAACGAAGACTGCAGCTCAGGTATCCAAAAGCATGGAGGAGGATTAGCTGACGTGTGACAATTTAAAATGCAAATCTGCCAGTATTTAAAAGGATTAAAAGTGCAATGTCTTATGACGCGCTTAAGATTCGAACGGTAACGAACGCTGACTGAGTACAGACAGGAGAATGAATGCTATACGTGCTTTAAAATTGCAGAGCAGTACAGGTCATTGCAAATCATATGGGATGAGGCAGCAGAACGGAATTTCACAGCTTATAAAGGCTCTAATCTGCCAGGAGTAACGTTGGAAACGAACGGTTTTTGTCCGTTTCAATGATGTGTGTTCCGTCCAAGGGATTTTTTTACCACTGTTTCTCTTAATTCTTTAAGCTTGTGACTTGACACTTGGTAAAAAGTTATCTGCAAATCATGATTTAGGCTTATTTGAACGTTGATTTGTGCATTGATATCGATCGCCGAAATAAATCCAAGGTTGAGGTTCAGCATTGATTGGTCCTGTTTTATGAAGGAGTTGCCTTTGGGTGCTTTGCCATAATGCCATGATTGAATGAATGCTCCTTGGGATCCCAAAAACTGTGTCATGTTACGGAAGTACGTGAAGTGGCTTAGCTGCAGTTTTGGCGATGGCCGTCTGTAATGAATAGGGATAAATGAATGGGATTAAAATAAAAATCTATGCGGTGAATGTGTTGAGAAAAAACTAAAAGCTCATGCTGATGCCCTGTTGTGATGTGACTTGATAAGCTGGAGGAAAAAAAGGAAGGAAATCAATCATCTGGGAGTTTGCTTGAGCAAGAGCTGAGCTGACAATTCCAATCTGTTGATTGTCAACTGAATCGAATTACGATGAACAAATAGCATGCTTAATTTTTCCTCATACTCCCACTTGGATGGTGTGCTTCTTGCAAGTATAAAAGTTGTATGTCGGTAGCGTTTGATGGGGTGCTGGCTAACGAGTGGAAATGTGGATTTTATGCTTGTATTGATACGATGGAGGACATGCATTTGGATTTCTTACGTTTCCTTGCCCTTTACACTGGTTTTGGAACTTTGAATCGCAAGAGTTTTTGTGCTTGATCAATCAGCTGATATGCCATATCATTCGAGTGCATCATGGTCAATGTCAAGTTACGGCTTTTGGCTTTACAAATGATGTTCGCTGGAGTCTGTCCAGTGGCTGATTTCGTGTAACATGTTGGCTTGATTTGTGATGTGACAAGTGCATGTTGTATAAACCACTATTGCTTTGGTCGGGCAGATTGTCGGTTGGGTTGTCTTGGAAATTATGAAACTCGGTCGAGCGCAGCATATTCATGAAATGGTGTGGTGTTCAGCTAAAATTGTAGTTCTTTGAAGTTAAAAGGATTAAAATGACCGAATTGATACCATAAGTTGAGGTTGTGATGCCAGGGTTGAATTCATCGGAAGGTGAATGATGATTCTGGAGGATGTAAAGACGAATTGTTTTGAGTGAGGGAGCTGACGGTCTGACTAATTATTAATGATGCTGAGATAGCGGTTTCAGTTTGTATTCAAGGAGGGAGGAGCGAAAGTTATGAATGATAGCGTTGCCATGACATGATGCTGCATTATTTACACAAGACGAAGTATGAATCGGGGAAAAGGCAGCTGGCTATTTGAGGAACCAGGAGCAGGAGCATTAGCAGTGATGCTGTTTTAGGCAGCAGAACAGTTCAAAATTTGTAACCAAATGTGTATCGAAGTCTTTGCTTGAATTTTGCCGGTTTACATTGCAATAATCCCTGGATATTTAACGCTGAAAAGTTATTTTGTGAAACCAGCTCATAGATGAGGAACTCAAGTGAGTAATAACATTCGATGAGGAAGAAGTTGGCGTAAATTTAAATTGAGACAGATGGGAGCAATTGGATTTCTGAGGGAGTATGAAATTCTGTTCTGCATCAGATCCCTTGCATAATAGGATGTGTTCAAGAACGTTTTTTTTTTCTCGAAAGATAAACAGCGAGAATTTAAGAAGCAAAAGAGGAGAGGAAGAAGTGTTGTGTTAATTCCAGAAACATTTCTTGACGAGTTTCCGGTCGCTCTTTATCGTCCCTGTTTCATGTACCCTTTAGGTACCAGCTGCAAGACGTGGCTCGGGGCATCACAATCTTCAGCTTGTACATATCACCAGCTAGCAATACCAAGAACACAGTGCAGGCACATGAGCTCCATGTTTTAGCTTCACCAATGCTTTCATCGTTGCTTCTGATGAGACGCTTGCAACACGGTGATAAATTTATATCTCAAATTAGAGAAATGTACGCAGCCAAAGACTGGAATCCTTCAGAGGCTTGAGAGGGGAAGGAGCAGGTGGGTAGTTGTTAGCCAGTCTACCTGTGTGTAAAAAGATACGCACATCCGGCATTCGTACTTTCTTGGCCTGACTTGTTCTAAAAAAATCCGTTTATATCGGCCAGACGGCAACTGGGCAACGATTAGACTAGGGTGAGACGAGAATCATGGCACTGTAGCGGTCATGGACTGCAACCGCCTGCGAAAGTTAACAAAAGCAGCCACGCAAACTACCGAAGGAAGGAAGACCTTCGGATGAGTTCACGTCCTTTTAGGCCCTGTTAAAGACCATGTGGCTGTTGCAGATGTCAAGTCTTGTAACCTTACAAGAGCTGATGTTACGCTAAAGAAAGACTGAACACTGTACCGGCACATGTCTGCCTTGAGCGTTTCCTGTGTATGTGAACTCTGGGTGCAGGGGGCCGAAACGAGGGAGGTGTAGTTTAAGCTTGTTGAAGACAAAGTCAACACACCTTGTGTAATTTTTCAAACATTAGGTAATTGAACAATGGAAAATTATCGCTCCAACCTGCATGAAATCATATTCAGACTTGGAGGAAGAGAGACCAGCCCATCGAAGAAGGCAAAAGCAGAAGCGAATAGTGCAAGGTGCTATTGCATAATATAAGCCATAGTTAAATCAACGAGCCGGAACGTGTCCAGTTCCAGTTCGCGTAGTCAGAATAAACGCTAGCGTATTTCCTACACCTGCTGGTTAAACATTAAAGTGCTGTGTTTAGCCAAGGCATCAGTACAGTAGCTTCGATGCAGTCAGGCCTTCTTCCAATGGAAGTGTTTGGTACCCGTAATTTCGCTTTTAGTACGAATTAATCCAAGAATCAAGAATGAGAAGACATGCCCAGACTTCAATCGGAAAAATTATCCTCCTCCCGAGCTGGAAAATGTCTACTAGCTGCCCCATTAAACTGATGAAGTTACGGGAAGAAACGCATAAAAATCATGGCAATTCAAACTGGCATCGTTCCCACGCAGTATTTCCGTTTGCATAAGTTCAGTACAAAGCTGAAATGCCTTTCAAAGGACGCAAGCAGGCAACTTGTGCAGTAGTTCTGATGAAGTCAGGCTGTCACTTCAGAGAGGTGTGCGTTTACCTGGCATGCGTGAATTTTTTACCCAAGAAGCTATTCAAAACCGGAAGTGGAATTGTGTGTGAAGGAAAATTCACAGAAACCTACAAGCCCGCACAAACCAGAAACCTGCTGAACCTCAAAGACCAGGTCTTGACTACTCCATTGACCAATAGCTTGTTTTTAAACCCGGGCTCTATTGCCCAAAACGTTGATAGACAAAAGACTGGTGGTCCTATGCAAGCACCGAATTCAAACTTTGGTTGGGGGCTCATTCAGTCACTCCAGTCGCAGTACACTTTAATGCTACTTCAACTTCCACTAATTTTGGGGGCTGTGAATCGATTTGTACAAGATTCAGTGGACTAAAGGAAGGATCTTTTATTAAAAAGCCACCACTCATGCTCAAGTTCATGTTAGCGTTGCAGTTACCAGCCTCGGCTACCAGTTACCACCCTGTTTTTAAAGGCTAAAGTCAACAAAAGAGCGGATGAGACTGCGTTCCGAGATTGTGAGGGCAGATCTCGGTTGTTGTTCCTTGTGTCAGCTTAGGATTCGTATTCAAAAAAGGACTGACTCGATGTCATTTACAAGAGCCGGCAGATGAGCATTTTACCTGCTGGTGAGGGCTGTTGTGTCTGTGGAAACTACTGTTTTGATTCGAGGCACATTACAGGCATGGCAACAATGCACTGGACGGTAGTTTACCTCTGTTCGCGGGACTAATTTACAGGTAATTGAGATAGGTGCAGAGGAAGGCACAGGTAGGCTCGGATGTGCTTCTCCGCCTCTACCTTGCAGGTGAGACAGAGAGGCTCGGGTGAGATGAACAAGGAAAGGAACGTTACAAGCTACGGCTTGTGACGAGGGGCTGTAAAGAGCGAAAGAGCGCAAACAGTAAAAGGTTGAGCTAAAAGTAAGTTTGTTTGAGGATGAGAGAGAATGTGACTCCTGCTCGCACTCTGTACCAGGAGATGGAGGTTCTTACTGTTTTAATATTCCTCTTGGATGAACCCTCGTCAGTCTCGATGTGAAAGAGGAAGTGTACAGATCACACGTCGTGCGTTGCGTTAGCCACCGTTGTTGTGCAGTAGCGGTTGGTGTCAGACTTGCGTTTAAAACTTTGAAATAGACTTGAACTCGAGTCATTGAAAGGACAGTGTTGTTGACTGCAATGCAAGGAGGAGGTGTGTGATAGTAGCAAAGGATATCGAAGCAGCGTTTCATTGTTTCCGTCTTGGCCAAAAGCGGACTTTTGCCTCAGTGAATTGATTGTTAGCTGCGATAAGAAAGTGTGCTGGTGGTAATAATTATGCGCTGGTTTTTTTATCCGCTCTTCCCGTAATAATGGACACAGTTGCACACCGTCAAGTGAACGAGGACTAGTGACACGGAATCGAGAGGGGAACTCGGAGCTGTTTTTTCACACACCGGGTGCGTTTCCGTTACCCGTTCCAAAGTGATAATCAGCTAAAATACTTTTATTAATGCGTCCGCAATTTGCAATTCGCTAATTACTCCCATGCTGAGAAAAAGTGCCGTGGAGGTAGGGATCAGTTTCGAAGCGGAAACCTCGATATGGCTTAACTTTTGTTTTGTGTAACGAGTAACTGGTTTTGGGATTGAAAACAATCCGTGGTCTGTGATCCTAGCAGAGTTTAGGAATTGTGCAACAGAAATGCAATGAAACAAAAGACGACAGTTTGCCAATCAACGGTTGTGAAGCGAAGAGACTTTTGATTTGACACGGGTCAAGTGATGAACGGTGAAGGAGTCGAGGAACGATGAAGAGGTTGTCATTGTGGGAGGGCTGCTGCTGATGCTGTTATTGTGAAATATTGTGTATTAATGACACAAAAGCTGAACTGGGCCACGTTGCTGTTCTCAAGACAAGGAAACTGATCTGACAGCGGTTCGGAGGTCGTGGCAAAGTAACAAATGTCGACTCCCTCCTCCTGAAACTGATCTTAGTAGAGCAGGAGGACAGGTACATGTTATGTGCGAGAAACTGCGCGGCTGGGATTACGGCAAAATGGGATTTTCATGGGAGAAAATGCGGTGAGAAAAGGAGAGGAAGAGTCTTCGCTACTGCTCCCTATTACAGTCCAAGAAACGGATATTAGCAAACTGGGAAGAAAAAGACTTTGAGTTAAAGTCAGCTAAAGGAAAGCAGGAAGAAGGGAAGGAAAAAGTAGGAACTGTTTTTTTATTATCTGGGTGATAATATTCAGCTCGAAGCTGTGATTTTGAGACTGTGGATTTTTCCTACTTCGAGTCTCGGAGGAACTTGCGTCGGCCCAAGTTCAGGGAAGATTGAACAAACAAGAAGGATTTTCCACGCTCCGCATAGCGGTAAGTGCAATAATGACGATAATAATGAGCGAATTTATTAGCTCGTTTGTCTTCCACGTACTTTTAAGACGTGTACGAAGGTGGTACAGAACGGAGCATGTGTAACTTGTTGCGTGCAAATTCCTTGCTCTACTCCGAGCAAAGATGAATGGAAGGCGGGCAGGTGGAGGAGATGATCTGCTGATGTGATCTGAAGATCGGTTCAGATTCCGCCAGGTAGGCTAATAGGTTTTTGCATCGGAGGAACTGCACATGTTGACAGTTGCTCAACTGGCATAATTGCATTCGTGTTGACAGCTGCATCCGGCTCGCAGACTTGATCTTGAACTGAAGAAGATTCTTGTACAAAGTCAGCAAGGAATCATGGGGTGTGCGAATGATCTGATTTTGTCAAGCAGTAGAATGCAGTGGTGGTATAAATTGAACAAGTCGTACCGCATGGTGACAAGTACAAGTGAGTACAGTTAGAAAGGTGCATCGTCATCATGTAAAGGCTGTGGTGCGATCATGTGATGAGTTTGACTTGTAATGGGAGCATGTGCTTTGGATGTTGTCTTGGTTGTGTGGATGAGCATGCATGATGATAATGTCATTTAGTTTTTTGACTCGGTTGAAGAAAAAGTCTTGGGAAATCAACATCTTCTCATTCAATGTTGGTTTTCACGTTGTGAAAATTCAAGGGGATTGAAAAACAGTCCTTGTAATGTGAATCGGAAGCTTGATGCGATACACAGAATTTGAGAAGTTGTGTGTAGCCGAGATGTGGTGAGTCGGTGACTTAAGTTGTGAAGGTGGTGGCGGCATCCTTATGATAAAAAGTTACATGTTATCATTACACACGGGATGGATGGAACGCGTGCAAATTTTTTTCAAGGCTTTGCTATTGCTCCAAGCCTTGGTTGGAAAAGTACGGCTTGACGAGAGAGCGCATAATTAGATCATGGGAAGGCGGCTAACATATGCTTGGGAGCGCAAAGGCAGATTTTAAGCAGACAGAGAAAAAGGAGAGCAGGTGAGAATAATGACAGGTATGATCATATGATGATGCTGGTGAAGGAGGAATGATGGGAGGAAGAAGAGATGAGAGAGAGAGAGAGAGGGGGAGTGCTCTGGTTTCTGTTCTTTGTTTCATCATTGAATATAATATTGCAGTAAAAAGTTATGCATTCCGCCGCGTTCCCGTTATTTCTGCGAGGGTCGGTTGAGATTCCTGTAACAGCATTACTATTCGTCAAAGCTAAACAAGAAGCAGCGTCAGAATGTTATGATCATCATGTGGCTCAGATTATGCTTGAATGCCTGAGCATAATGATATAGCTTGAACTTGGAACATTGTGGTTTGAAGACATGAGAGGGAAGATGCGCAGAATCTCATTTTATCCTCAGCTTTAATTAGGTTCTTGTTTTTAGAATAACTGTTCCGAACTGCATTTACTACGACTTAAGTGAATCTTCAAAGAGCCGAGAGGCTTTGCTCGATCAAGGGAAACGGTTACATGACATGTTGTTGATTTAAGCGGCCAGAGGTAAAAGCTCGTTTGGTCCATGGCAAGAATCTCACCCAGCTCTGGAAAATTATGGAGCGTGAATGCTCAATAGGACCTGAAAGCCACGTTATATTTCTTTGTGTGCTGCGTAGCACCGGTATTGATTTGACAGATCACGGACACGTTGACAAGTGAATAAGTGAATACTACGAGTGGGTAATGTGGTTGACGAGGTTGTAAACTTTGTGGCGTTTCAGGTAGTTGTTCAAGTCGTCGGAGATTACCGTTTGAAATGGATTAAGTGCCGATGAGGATTGCAACACTTGTGCAGTTAACGATAACATGTTTTGTAGCATGGCCAGACTCACAGTTTGCACCAACAATGGAGGCACTGCTTGCTGAGCTGGAATAAGTTGGATTTAAGTAAAGACGGGGGTTTTGGACTTGCAGGACTTGGTTTTAGTGGATGTATTATCATGTGCAGTTATTCTCACCGTGAACCAGAATGGGACTTGAATGAAGTCGAAGGCATGCAGGGAAGTTCGTGTGGTATAGTTTTCAAAGAAATGTTCGACTCTGCTACACTTGCTCTTCTTGTCGTTGGTGTCGTCGTTATTATTGTGGGGCCCGATCGTGGTCTGAGTCTGATGCACGCTTTATTATTTAGGCCGGGTGAATGAATGTTTCGAGTGCTGAAATAATTGAGCCTGTCACCGGAGTTTTGTGTAGGGAGATGCGGAGATGGAAAAGATGTGATGAGTTCTTGTGAGATTTAACGTGTACGCATGGCTGAGATTATTGCATGGTTTTACCAGGAAGGAGGGTTGTGAGATGGAAAAAAGGAATCATGTAACGAAATAAATGCATTTCCTCTTTCTGCGAACATTAACTGTCTTTAGGAGGGCAATAAAGTTGTCCCAGTAATTCACGGTTAAGGTAAGCAAAGTAGGCCTGGCAGTTGAGTATTTGTACACGCTTCAACGCGTGTTCTGTCTCCCAGCCTTGACTTGGGCCTACGCAAATCCGAGTTCAGACTGAGTCTCAGACCATGAGACAGTTAGTCGTCGATGATCGTCGTTTGTTAGGGTTGATCGAGAGAGTTGAGGGAACTAAGTACTGGGAGTTGCGTAACAGATTGTTTTTCTCGAGTGCAATTGCAGATTAGGGTTAGGAGAAACGACTTTGTTGATGCGCTTGCAGGTGATACAGTTTGACACCGGTCTTAAATCCAAAAGTAACTGAACTTTGCTCAAACGACTTTTGGGAGAGAATCATAATGAGTTTACAAGTTGTTAGAATTTTAAGAACGCGAATAACTCTTGTAAATTGCACATTACTTTTCTGGTCGCATATCACAATATTGTGTGGTGTCTCTGTAACGAGATTTAGGGAGGGATACAGTATGCAGGGAGGAGTTACTTATATATCAGCAAAGCATTGTTGTGTATAGAAGCCTTCGTGTATCAAGGCTGGTGCGGTGAGTAGACACATGGGTCTAGCCTTGCGTAAGGTTGTGAACCGCCTGATGACTTGAAGGCAAAGTTTGAGGAGATGGACTTGACGTTTAGTGGAATGAAGAAACGTTTGCAAGTTTATACGAGGATTTGATTCCCCAGCCTTGTTTTTCTCGCTTCGCTTTGGAGCTGTGGAGCTTGAGCGGGCTGATGAATAGCCTGGGCGCTTGTAGTTCATTAGAAATGATTAATTTTCTGCCTGCTAGAGAACCGCAATGTAAACGGTAGAGTTAGTGCAGGAGGAAGGCGAACGTTGAGGGAGCAGAGGAGCAGATTGCAAAGAGCCTTGAGGACACGTTAGCGTTAACTAGTTTGCTGGAAGAGGTTCAAAGAAGTGTCTTGTACTCTGTTAAGTGATCGGTGGACGAGGGTGTAGTGCGCTGAATCCGTCATTAAACGGCCTGCACCGGCATGATGATTATGTTATGGGTCGTGATCGGATTATGGAAAACGGACCTGACTTGTAGGCGGTGGAGGAGTGGAAGACACTGACGATACGAAGGAGATGATGATGCGGATTCGCAACTCCAACTCCATCCTCCGATCATCCGGTCATGTGAGAAAATGTACAGAGTCAAGAGATTCGATGATGCTAAACGTGCACATGCATAAGATGTGAACAAGGTTGAAAGCGTTGGACAAGTCAGTTCGCCATAATATGCTCGGATATGGGGCAGTTATTTTTTTACAGGCACGTAATTTACAAACAAGGAGGGTGTTTTGCTCTCAGCGGTTTATAATTGTGACCGAAGAAACGGAGTTGCTCAAGCTGATAAACTCGGCAAGTTTAATTCCCTCACGGCTTTTATTTATGCACTGGCAAATAACGATCTTGAACTTGTCGTGGAGGGTACAATGGATCGAATGCAGGGGATGAATCGCATCCACGAGCATCACAACTAATTTCTCATATCATCGAAACTAATGGCGTGTTCGCTTCTCCCTCAACTTGGCAAAGGTACCCACTGTTTGTTGCTCCGCCACCGCCCTGAAATGTCCGTGGCGGTGACTTTGTCTTGTGTCTGATTGAGGATGGTTGGAAATTTATAATGAATAATTGATGAGGGATTCGGTTTTAATACTAACTGATGAAAGTTAACAGGTTTGGTGTACTTCAAACATGCTCTAGCCGATGTTAGTTCAAGGCACTGTGTGTTACTATTCCCAGACCCGGCGTGCAAGTTCACCTTAGCAGGGTCACAAATTAGTTAAAATGTAAAACAAGTGGAAAGCTTGAAGGTAGCATGAGTCACGTGCAGTCAGTTTTAGTATGAGACAAGACGCCGGAAGTCATGACTTTGCTCATTAGGCGCATGCACCGGTGGCCTGGAAAACGAGCTTTGCAAATTGACTAATCTCCTTTTGGTGCGTTGCAGTGCATTTTTGAAAAATTACCTCGCTTTAACGGAATGTTGGTCAGTAATTAGTTGTTACAAATTGAAAAAAGTTGCAAAAAGGATGTAAATGGTCGCGGCAATTAATATAAGCTCTGCTTCCAAGAGACAGTAACCTGCATCGGTAGTCATGGGAAATTGAAGTGGCATTTCCGAACATTTTTTAGCAATTCACTGTTATACTTTTTTTTTCTATTAGTTTCTCATGCCTGGAGGGAGATAAGAACTGATTAATGATTTTTATGCTTCGAATACCCAATCCACAAAGGATTTAGTACAGAACACGTACAGATAGCCGAACTTGTTGCATCGGACATTCGACCATAGTGCAACCATTTTGACCGAGGGCAAGCAAACCAGCCTGTGCGTGTAAATGAGGATTATCTTTTGCACTAGTTTTTGTTGTTGGATACCATGACGGTGTTTTCCCGTGATGTATTGATATGGTAACCTGGGGTGGTGTATTGACTCGATGGGATTTTTCGCCCTCGTTCCATTCCATCCCATCCTCAGTTAGTTCATGAATGGATGGGGCAAAAAAAATTCACAATGCTCTTTCGCTTCTTGTTTGCAATTCTCTCACGGAGCCAGAGGGTAAACAAGTTGCGATTCAGGAACCAAGGGAGACAGGCAGGCGGATGAGAGGTGAAACAGATAGCAGAAAGATGTATCGATTACGGTTGAACTGAATCTGATGGAAATGTGTGGTCTATTGGCGATTTTTTGCCAAAATATCGTGAGCCAGAGCTCGGTATGAATTATTGCCATGGTCGCCTTTGCAGTTGCGAAGCTGTAGAAGTTTATGATTTGAGGCGGAGAGATTTCAGTACAGGCATTCGTACTTCGTACATTGGGGTTTGTTTTATTCGCGGCTCAAACTCAATTCCAAGTCCTGTACAAATAAGTAACGTAATGTAATGGGGGCTTAAAAAAGATTGGAAAAAATAGTGAACCCGTGCCGTGCCGTGTGATGGTAATTGTAAATTGTCGCTGTGGGAATATTTCCATCTACGCATC
>VRMD01001317.1:0-12848 GCA_009872375.1 Sminthurides bifidus
TCCTTCTCGGCCTTGTTCTTCAGCGTTTTGTCGTTCGCCACCTCCTTGGCAGTCTCGACGGCCATTTTGGCTTGGTTCGCCTTCATGGCCTTGTTTTCCCTACACAAAGAGTTTACACAGTTTATTGCATGACATCTCGTTACGCTCCTTGGCATTCCCTCATCTCCTGATGGCTAATTGAGACACGGAAGGTCGGAGTGGGAGAACGCTGAGTGTCTCTGACACCTATCATGTTACACGGTGTTGTCCGAAACAAGGTATTTTTTGTCTGCCGAGTCCACCTCGTAAGAAGTAATGAGAGTGCATATGAACGTCGGGA
Organism: Sminthurides bifidus; assembly: GCA_009872375.1. Taxonomy (NCBI): domain Eukaryota; kingdom Metazoa; phylum Arthropoda; class Collembola; order Symphypleona; family Sminthurididae; genus Sminthurides; species Sminthurides bifidus. The sequence continues at coordinate 320 of VRMD01001317.1, forward strand.
AAGTCAGTTGAATCTAGGCTGGAAAAAAAATTCTCACCGATCGTGCTTAGCTTCCAGTTGTTTCATCTGATTGGCTTGAGCGACTTCCATCATTTTTTTGAGAACGTCTTCCTGCGCCTGCAAATGAGCTTTCATCATTTCCCATTCTTCCTTCCGGTGTCGTTCAATCATCTCGGTCCATTGCTTCGTTTGCTCAACGACCACCTTACGGATGTTCGGGTCGGAAACTGATTCGCTAGGCCTGGAGAAAATTACCAAGGAAAATCAATATTGACTCGGAAAAATGTTTGCTTTCTCCTTTCATTTGGGAGGGTAATACGGTAAACTGTGAGAGGTTCGTGGACTCATCCCAGTGTTGGATCTCTTGCCTTGTGGAACTAACTCATAATTAGATGGTTGAACCGACCTACTGCCAGAAATTAGATTGGGGACGAAGACCAGGCCTAGGGTTCGGTGTAAGATTTTATATCTTTTTTGACATAAGTGATAAGTGGATGGTGCTTTATGCGGACTAAGCCTTACGCATTCTCGAGTTGGCTGCTACTTTGTTGTGATGTACGCTGGAGTCATGCAAGACGTTTGAAGCTTTAATGCATGTCGATTTTCAATGCAAACGGATGTTCAGTTCTGGTACTTCGGTACGGTGGTCTACATTATCGTGGCTAACATTATTATAACAAAAAGAAGATATGAGAAGAGAAGCACCTTAAACGCCTGAAGAATCCTGTCAGAATTTATGAAGGACGAACGTGAGTGACGGCGCGTGCATAAATTATTTTAGCTCAAATCTCATCCTCGGAAACTGCGTGTTGAAAGATGCCGATTCAAAAATTTTCTTGGTTTCTTTGATCACGTCTCCAATTTACTACTTCCGTGCCTCAATCCGTTATCAATGATTCAAAATCGTAATTTGCCAGAGCGGTGGGATGGTACGGGGAATGAATTGATAATATTTCTTGGAACGCCTCTTTCTCCATTCACCTGCCTAGAGTTGGAAAGATTGTTAAAAAAAAGATGGTGAGGATTTCAGGATTTTTTCCAAGTTTCCTGCTAACGTGTAATTTATATTCTGGCGGCAGATCTACCTTTCCCTCTTGCTTTCCGGCTTATTTCTTCCTTTTGCAGCAGAGGTTTTAACCTTCCGCTTCTGTGCATTCTTACACAAGAGCTCGAACGTCAAAATTATTGTTGCAAAGCAAACTTCCTGTTTGTCGAGGAAAACCTCCGTTGGCCTGAATGAAAGTGAAAGTGAGACACGGCAAGGGTTTGTGCATACTGCGTGGCTACCGGATGTGGAGTGCGTTACTGCTTTCTCCGCTAAGGACGGAGAAGGAGGAGAAAGTCACCTTTTCTTATCGCCAGGCTCCTACGGTGAGTCAACGGACGCGCCTTCCAATGAATGCAAAGTCATGCAAAAGAGGAAAAATCCGATTTGCTAACGCAGATTCGATGTCATGAGAGACTCCATTCTGATTCTGAATTTAGGACTTTGTGTCTTATATACATACTTGCGTACATGTGGCTGTTACTTTGAACACACTCATTGAGAGAAAGATTTTCTCTGAGAAATGAAATGAGAAAATTTTAGTTCCTTTGAGAATCTCTCTTGAGCCTTGTCATTGCCATTGGCAGTCATTGCGGTTTGTGGAATGAGCGCTGTGGGCGATATTCAGAGCTCTGAGATTCTGATTCTATGGGCTCAATGTTATAAAAGTGGTGGTGAGACTTGGCATTTCCTGAGGTAGTCCAAATCGAGTCATTACAGCTATCAGTTTAATGGAATTCACTAATTGAGTGATATTTTCACATGACTAGAATCCCCTCCCGAGGCTTTGCCTTTGATTTCATTTCCTTTGTGCGGAAAATATCCAAAGGACTATTCTATGAAGTTTGATTCCAGAAGCGGGAAGGGTATTGCCTCCTGCTCATTTTGCCAAAGTGAAAGTGCGGAAATAAGAAGCACTTATAATAAATCCGAATGTCAAAGGTTAAGGAAGCAGGATTTCAACCATTAGGATTTTAAAATCCTCCGCATTTCAGTGAGTGGGAGGGAATCAGGCTTGATAAGAGGGAAAAACTCAGAATTTGAGCTAAAAGTAGATGCAACGTAGTGTTTTAAATATGAAGGGCGGGGCATGCGTTTTGCCAACCTAAATTAAGTTAATGAAGTACGCTGTTTTTGTGCTAAATGTAAGGAATCACTTACTGTTTTCCCTTGTTTCCGATCATTTTCTCGATGGCGGAGCACTGCGTCTTTTGGATGTTCAGTCTCTCCTTGATGTGGCGCTTTTTGGTGGACTCGAGCTCTTTCATTTGCTTTTTGGTTGCCTTCGCGAATGCTTTGTCGGTCCTCAAGCTTTCTGCTGTTATAGGCTCGAATTTCAAATCCTCTAGAAAGGCACGAAACAAACAACAAGAGAAAAATTAAAGCCTGTTTTTGTTTTTCTCAGAAAAGCCTATTGCGATATTCGTGAACAAGAATCCCACGCATTTGCTAATGACAATTGGTTGAGTAGTAGAGTCGGAGGAAGAGTGATTCTAGAAACAGTACAGTTGACTTCGCAACAGGGCTTTGTTACCATGGCAACAGCTGAGATTTGTGACTTGAGTGGGTGGGTTTATCTTTAGAACTCATGGCGTCACGATATCAAGGGCCGTCCGTATAACACTTTGTTCCTTGAGATGAAATAACTCATAGCACAGAAAGTATAAAGACCGGCTTTCCACTCTACCCTATGCGACCCATTACCTTCACAACCCATCATGCTTCACGACAGACATTGTGAGAGAAATATGGGAAAGAGAAAGAATACGGGCTTTGATCACCGATCCGTGTGGTTAGAAAAGGCGGGAGAAATGCGGAGTGACAAAATCTCTTGAGAAAACAATCAAAAGTGAGTTTGGCTCCGAAGTGAATTTCACAATTGTTTAAGTGTGAGCCGGCCTGTATGTCTACGAGCCTTTGACGCGATGATGGAGAAAGGAGAGAAAAACTGTTATGAACAAAGGGAATCCCTCAAGGGCTCACTTACAAGCTGTGATCCGTCCTCCTTTCTCTCTCTCTCTCTCTTCCTATCAGCATCATGAAGAGCTAATACACAAGATGAAAGGATGACTGACTGACTGCCTGCCTGAGTTGAAATTCGATGCTGGTTGCCATGCCATGTATTGCATGTAAAGGAAAACTTTTGCCTGACAATTGAGTGGAGTGAAATAGATTTCCCTCGAACCTTTTAGTACGAAAGTTGTAAGAATTTTCAAGAGACTCTTTTCCCTAACTTGGAACAAGCATCGGCTTGTATAGAATTTGAATAGAGTTGATGTTGATAGAATGAAGGAGACTAAAAGGAAAGGGGATGTTGAAAAAGAGCTGTTGAAAAACAAGCTTTATGAAGGAGTTTTAGGAGGAATTCTGGAATGTGAAAGCAGGAGAAGCGGTAACAAAAAGCGACCGACTGGAGTAAAAGTACACTACTTTAGGACAAAGTGCGGCTGATATTTGAGATGAGTGATCTGTCTGTACTCGAGGGGGAAGTGAGTCCGTAGTTGTGACATGTGCCTGGGAGGATGAGCACGAAACTAGGCCAGGACATGCAAGATTTCATACTCGTCCTCCTTCCGCGCCAGCAAGTTTTATGGCCGGAGAAAGTAAGAGGGGGGAGGGAGCGGGATGGAGAAAACAACTGGTGAAAGCTTCGAGGAGATAAGCGCGCGATCTGCCTCATTGTCCCTGGTTGTGGGTTATGGTGGGCTGATCATAGGATTTGGTGGTTTCCACCGTTTTTTTCTTCTGATACATACAGCATAGGCTTTGGCCTGTTTAAGTACTAGTGCACTCACAGGGGGCCTGGAAGGGAATGCGTTGGCCTGGGCTTGGGATTTCATTCGGCTAATTTTTTTTTGAACTGGGAATCAATTTGAAGCGACTTGAGCACGAAAGCGGGGTCGTAAACAAGTATTTTTCCCCTCACCTTTGGGTTCCTCTTTAGCACCAGGAGCTTTAGTGCCGTCAGCCGCCTTTGCACCAGGGCCAGCTCCGCCCGTTTTCAAATCCTTAGTGGCGATATCAGATTCTTCGATGCCCATGGCTTTCATCTGCTGTGCCCGCTTGTCCTGGGCTGACAAAAAGGCTCTTGGATCGGATAAAGCGTCCATGAAGTCTGCGATAAAAATTTCATTGCAGTCCTGCCTTACTCGATAAAATATTGACTTGACCACACGTCGGGGAAAGGCACACCATAACGTTCGCTCCGACAGGAATTTGGCATAGGAGGATGATTACGTTTTATGGATCACGCAAGTAAATCCAAGAGGATTTGCTCCGAATGTACATGCGGTCTTGGAGTGGGGGGGGAATGAACATGAAATGGTTGGTTTCAAATTTCTTGTCGAAGCATCATCAAAAGCCAAGATGGCAAGAGACATTTGGTAGGCTGGAGACTTTGGAGGCTTGAAATTTAATTTCGCTCCGAGCAACAAAGGAAACGAGGGAACGAACAGGAGATGTAGTTAAGAGACATACCGCCAAAGCCATCTGGGACGTAGATCTTGAGTTCTATGTTGCAGAAGAGCATGGGCAGAGACATGGGGAAATTGGCTTCAGTCCTCAAAGATATATGGCGGTAACCTGCTTGGAGACCGTCCAGTGGAAGAATCCGCTGGCCTAATAACTTGCCGTTCTCATCATACACTCCGAAACGAAGGACGGCGAGGTCCGGTAGGACCACCTGCGATAAAAGATACGGCGGTTTGTCTCCATAATCACATGACATGTGTAAAAAAAGACAGGGAAAAGTTTTCCCAAGTCCCAGTCAACGAATACGAAGGAGGATGTGCATGTGACGGGTGTTTTGGTATGTGTGGTGTTTTTGTTCTTCTTTTTGTGCTTGTCTTGTCCCGTGATGCTTTTATATGGAATGGGTTTTTGTGAGAGTTGCCTTCCACCGTTGTTTTCCCTTGCTTACTGGGAGAGAAGGCTTAATTTCTCGCTTATTTTCCCTCTCAGACTATGTTTTGGAGGAAAAGGAATAACTTGACTTGGAAAGAAAGGAAAGAAGAAAGGAACTCACGCTGTATCGCGCTAATGTTCAAACAACACTATCAAAGGATGGACATAGGACGGAGGCAGGGGATTCATCTCGGGCTGGGAAAAATCGTGCTTTCCTTTTTTCTCCGTTCTACTTTCTCTTTCCCCCATGAGTGGGGGTGCCTGTCCCAGTGAATTAGAAAGCAGTGTAGCGAGAATTAACTAGGGCTCTTCATGCCCTCGTGAGTCTGATGAGGGGTCATTTTTGTGTCGGAAGAAACGAATTCTATGAGCAACATATTTGATCTCATCCTTCAGTCTAAATGTATGCCACGGTTGAGCGGAGGATTCTGGGGGCTCAAGCCTGGTGCGCTAAGGAACGTGTTGTGCGTGGGAGGCGGGAGATTCGGTAGTGTGGAGAAAGCGACGTGGAGGTTAAGAGGCAAGGCTTGTGTAACGGTAAACTTTGGTCAGAGTGTAGGGTTTAGTAGTTGTGTGCTTGGAGGAGACAAGTGTAAGTGCTGACGTTTTGTACACTTGAACCATAAAGGGCGGGAGGGAGGGGAGCAGGAAAGTGCAATGACATTGACAAACCTTTCGGAAGCTGAATGGGTCCTCGTTGTAGACGGGATTAAGGCCGTTGGCGGGGATCATGCGAGTCTTGAACTCCTTTCGGATCGTGTCCGTGGGCAGACCGTACATGTCCACCTCGACGTAAGTGCCGACTTTCTTGTCGGATAAGAACTGCCCGGCTATCACTTGAACGGTACACTGAGCTGCAATCACACCGTCCACTGGCGACTCGGCAAAAGGGTCAAAACTCCTGTCCTGGCGGCGCATGAAATCTGGTTTGAGGAGGTAGCCGCAGTTTCCGTTGTACTCGAACTTGCCCTGGTTCAGCTGCATGGGCAAGTCGGGTGTCTGGAAGTTGAGAGAGACCATCTGGCAGCCGGCGTTCCAGAAAATCTGTGCAGAAACAAGTCTTGTGTTTAGAATTTCACCAGATGAAAAAAGTTGTGTCAATACACAGGAACTAGGATGAATGTAAGGCCGAGATGAGTTTCACAACAGGGGCTGCAGCTGGGTATTGTGAAACATGGAGTTGTGGCAACTAATGGAGGCATTTCGGGAAGCAACTGCACAAGTTTTGGATTTTGAAACAGGAATTTCGAGAAAATTTCCAGGAAGTGAATTTCAAAATAGGGTCATGTTTGAATTAATGAATGTAAATACAAGGGGAGGGGGGAGTACAAGCCCAAAGTGTAAGTTAAACGGGCTGGAGGGCTGGGTTGGGAAAGTCGTGGGAAAAGTTGCGAAAGTGGGAATTATTCATGGATCTAAATTATTTTAAAGGGGTTACATCCATCTCTTTGATTTGGAGATTTGCACAAGTTGCGAATAGAGGAAAAGCGGAAGGGGATGGGCTAAAGGGCTCACCTGAGGCATGTAATTGGAGGAATCGGCACGTGTACCCTTGGGGTAAATCCTACTCATTTGCCGCTTGTTGTAGTTGACGAATTCAATCGCCTGAGATTTCAGGTAGCCAAGGCCGGTGCTTTCGGCGAAGGAGGACATGTTGTGGTGAATGTTTTTCTCTGAAAGTAAATAAAGAAGGAAAGAGTAAGTTTGATGCAATGTTTAAGTGCATTTAGTCCGAAGGACCGGGAACTGCTACTTGTTGTTTAGTTTTGAAACTCAAATGGAATCCAGTTAGAAGTTTAGATGAGGGTACTGTTCAAGGAGTTAGGAATGAAGTGTTAAATCCGGAGAAGAAAATGGCTGCTATGATCTGTTTCTTGTCGCTTATTGGAGGAGTAGAGAATAACGAGGATGGGTAAATAGAAACGTTTCACTTACGTTCCGCAACATCAAAGCCTGAAAATTTTACTGGCTGGGCATAGTTTATCATGGACGAGAGCCAAGGATGGACGTTGGTTGTGGATCCCGTGTGTTCTGCAGGAGCTGGACCTGCTGTTTCTTCCTAAAGCGGTAGAACAAGCAAAATATGCGTTACTTTTACGCTGAAAATAAATTTCTGGTTGCCAAATGTAGACCCACTGACAGGTGACCAGAACTCTTTTTTCGTCGTTAAAGATATGTGGAAATTACGTTTCCAAGGTATTTAATAACATAATATACTTCGGGTCGATGGTTTCGGAACCTCAGTTGAAGCCGACCACCACGTTGTCGTAAAATTTATTAAGGATTCCAAATACAAAGTGTGGCAATGACACGACGAAACCAACCTTTTTCTCGTCCGGAGGCGGGGCTGCCGCATTGGCGTCTTCCTTGATGTCATCCGTGATGACAAACTGACCCTTTCTAAACAACTCCAACTCAGCAGCTTCCACTTCCTTTTTTAAGTCTCTTGTTTTTTATGAGGATTTTACGTTTTAAAGCACTTGGTGGAGGGAGAGGGGCGCCTGGTTCCAGCTGCAAGTGCACATAATCCGAAAATTAGTCGGGTTGCAACTGTCACACGAACACCAAGGCAATGCAGCTGGCATTGTCACAAGGTACTGGAACTATGGAACTACTGGTAAGCTGATACCATGAGTTGATCAATGTATTTTTGCCGAAACACATGAACAAATGGAATTGAAACTTACAGGATACTCGGGTATTTCTTCCTTCAAAAGCAGATCCCCGAAGATTTCATCACAGTACTTGGCCATTTTATACTGCTGAGACTTACAACAATGGTTTATCGAAAGAGAGAATCACCGGATAGTCCGAAGTGACAAAGGCCGTATCGCGAATAGCATATATCACATCCTGTAAGAAACGTCCACATGACAATTCAATACTCAACGAGACAAGCTTCCTTTACAATAAGAGCTCGATAAATTGGTCAACGGTTTCCGCTCAACCTTCTGCCAGTACACACTACAAACACTGCAGTAAGCATATCAGCTTTCACCGTTATACTCTCAGTCTGGTGAAAACACTCCATACGAGTTGTAACATACCGAGGAAAGATTCTCACTCATCTGTCGAGATTACCCAAGCATGGATTTCAACAAGAAATGCTAATAGCCTCAGCCTACTTTCTCCACAAGTGCGGTACATGATCGCGAATGGGTATGCGTTCTCTCGTGGCTTTTTATTTGCCATTTCCAGCTTCCATTCCGCTAAACAGCAACTGTTTACGGAAACGGACAAAAAAAACAGTCGGGTATCTGCCGACTTCCAGTCTGCTCTCTGCGTTCTCCAGTTTCAGCATTCTAGCTCCTAGATTCCGTTTTTTCTTGCCACCCGTGGAGAGAACAAATGGTGTGATAAATGCTTTCTCTTTGCTTTCCATCACCCTGCCATATTACCCCACCAATATTACTCGTTCCAAGCTTCGTAGACAAATGCTTTGCATTCCAGTTCATCTGAACTTGGTGTCCTCCCACTACTACGGGTGTGTTTCCTCTTGTTTCTTTGCCCCGGCTGGTGAAAACAATCCACCATGTAATCTAATTTCTACTTTCTTCTCAGCTGTTTCTATAGCAAGTGAGTGACTTTTTCATAGAATTATTTGTCACTTCTTTTGTTTTTTTGCTTGAATCCTGTACAAAAACGTAAGAAAAAGCAATTCCACCATTAAGAATGTGACACACTCCCTTGCGTAGACGGACGTAAATCCAAGTTGAAAAGAGCATAGAAACTGAATTGGAATTCCAACAAAATTAACATTCACAGCGGGGAAAAGCTAGCCTTACAAATATCAGCTACTAGGAAAGAGGAAATAAAGATTTTGAACAAATTTTCCCTGTTTCGAGTACAGAGCCTGGTGTAAAACAGTGTTAGGCTGGCAAATTCCTCTGTGAATGGAAAAACTAAAAGCGGGCTTAAAAACAATGTTGGTATATGAAATAAGCCCTGATTCGTGTCGCTCTACTTTTGCTGGTTTGGAATACTAGCACTGTAGAAATAGTCTTGAGTTTTTCTCCACATTATAAAGAAGAAATAAGTTGCCATCCTTATTTTGTTTGAGTATTCTGTTCCCGTTTTATTGCTGGCATGAAAAAAATTTATCGTTTCTCACGTTCGAGTTTTACTTTCACTTCCTGCCCCTGCTCCGACGACTGTATCGTGCAAATCTTCCAGCAACTACCCAGTCTCCTCTCAGTGACTGGTAATCCCTGAGAAATAACAGGTTGGCTATAAAATCCTCTTTATGCTCTCTTGTATTGTTGTCCCGAATGTTATACACGGTACAGAATGCAAGCTGCATCTCTCTCGAGTACTTCCATCCCCTCGTAGTGTGAATTATTGTCGGGTAAAAAGTGTCCTTCTCCACCATACCGTTACAATATCTCAATTCCCTATCGGCAGCTTTCACCTCGGGCAGCACTCGCTGGCAAAGCCCAGTCCCTCATTGGGAACCGGGCAATATTGGCTGGTTAAGCTCAATTCCGTCCTGGTATCAGCCCCAATGCAGCGTTTTGGGGAAAAGCTGTTGTGGAGCAGTGAACAATAAATTGTGATTTACGGCAGACAATTCAGGAACGGAAACCGCTTTCCCATTATGGGATCGGGATGAAGGCGGCATGGAAGGGATGGAAAGGGGGAGAATGGCATAGGACCGAGTAATTAATCAAGGAAATAGTCTGCATTCTGTGGCTTACCTTGAATACAATATCGGTACACATGGCTTTCCCGTGGGTAATTATAGGCTCGTCATCGTTGCCATCCCAACAGTCCAGCTCAACACATCTGGTAAAAGAAGAGAAGGAAGACGGGTCTTTGAGACATTAATTATCTGCGGGTGGCCTGGACACGGGGCCTGGGTCATAAATACATATGCGTAATTCTTTGGACAAAGAGCGGAGAAATACAAAGGGGCTTTTGAACGGAGGGGAAAACAGACACAAGTTGATACAATACTGTAATACAGTAGACAGACTCCAGTACACTGTTGTAGTGAATGGAACTGATTAAGAGAAAGTAGGTGAAAGTATCCTAGGAGTTGTGTACGCGTGTGGAAGTAGGTGAAAGTAATCATCGTGGAGTTGGTTGAAGGGGAAACACCCTTTGAGCCAATGGGACGGAAACTGGGTGAAAGTTTGGAAAAAGTGAGAGTCGGATGGGATAATGCAGAAGTGAGAGCAACAATAGACTGGGCAAAAATTAACATACGGAATAAGAAACGGTATATGTGTGAATATTTTCCAAAACCAGTACATTGAACTGAATGAATCAACTTGAAAGGCTTGCATGTGCAATATTTTGAATGTCTGGCAACCGATGCGATTGGAGAATCTCTTGATGATCTTTGACAGATGATCTCAAAGATATGGAAGGAAAGGTGATATGAAAGGTGATGCAGGCTTGAGATTTGACAAAGGGAAATTTGCATCCGTTTCATCCATTCAAGTGGACTTCGAATATCAAGAGAAAGCAATATTGCTCAGTGGAGGAGTCAAAGTGAGACAGAGGGAAAAACAATCTGAGAAAGGAAAGATGTGGAGAATGTTTTGAACCAATTTGCTGTGAGATTTGCTGTGGTACTTGACTGCTCTCGTTTTGCAAATTTTGCAGCACATCTCCAAGAACAAAAGAAGGAGAACAAAGGGAGCTCAATTACCAGATTCTGGTAAAAACAATGATGAAATTACGGTCGAGTAGATAAATGAAGCCGCGTCTTGGAAGGAAAGAGGTAATTGCTGGTGAAAGTTGAGTTGGAAAGGGAAAGAGTATCGAGTTTGGTGCAATCACGAGAAGAAGAAGAGGAAAGGAACAAGAGAAATTTAATTGACGAGTGAAATTCAGGAGTATGGCGGGAACTCCAAGTATTTGAACATGTGAACAAAAGTGTGGAGGTTAGTATGGTGAAGAATCCAATTTCTTTCAGGGCTTTAAACTCAACTATGAGGGGAAAGGGAGGCTGGTGAATGTGGGAGGAGGGGGTGGGGGAGGATTTGGGGAACTCAGCGGGAGAAAAAGAATTAGTTGTGGCTATATTGCAGCAAGTTTTTCTGGAAAGCGGGAGATCTGCAGGGATTAAGAGATCTTTTGTGAGGAATATGGAAACTTTTTTTTGGAGCGGGACTTTTTTCACTCACCGACATCCTGCCAGCAGAGTTTGCCGATACATTTCCACGGAAGATTTACCGCCGAATTGCCTACCGCTCAGGTACGTGTTGTGGGAGGAATTGATATAATAATGAGAAAGAGGTTGGTCCATGTCCATGTAAATATCCAGCCGGTCGAGGAAGACGGGAGCGTTTTCGTCAGACATGAGGTAGCGAAATGAGGCCGTCTTTGCTGAGTCTCTCGGCGGAGCGGAATTCTTCATTGGCCTCGTAAGTATTGATAATTTCTATCGCGCGCTTGTCGTTATACAAAGGGTACAAAATTTCGTTAAGACGAGGGTCCCGCTGCTTCTCGTTCAAAAATTCTACGAATTGGTTCACTGTGATGTAGTCATTTTTTGCTTTGGTTCTGTGAAAACACGTAGAAAACCAACCTGAAGGCCTCTGGGTCTTGTGGTTTTATATTGATAAATTATAAAACGGCAAAATATTAGTGCAATCAAAGATGACTTACATGGACTGAAACAATTCTTCTATGTCGTTCCTAGGACAAACCTTGTGGTATAACGCTACGAACTTTTCAAAAGTGAAAGCTGCTGGTTCTATCAAATCGTTCTGGAACATACAAGAACATATGGTCATTACAAATTTAGCATTCAGGTGCAAACAAATCCTGTACGCCACCCCTCAAGCCTAGCAGCCCTTAAAATAATGATAGGCTGGATGTGTGCAAATGACCCCGGGCCATTATTCCACAATGCCTTGTTGCACGCAAAGGGAGACTACAGTGGCAAATTTCCGGGGCCATGTTTCACCATTCGTGTGTGATTACGCCGAGGAGAGTGGGAAAGTAATCATCTGATTTGAGAAAAGTTGTCCGGTAAAAGAGCTTATGATGTTCAACTAGTAGTAGACGGAATCATAAGGAGAGTTAGTATATGAGTTGAAGTTTCATTTTGGTGAAAGTTGGTGAGGGCGGAAGGAAAGATTATGCTCGACGTGGTGGATTTGGTTCCGCCGCCGTGGAGGCTTTGAGCAAACGCGGCTGATAATTAATGAGACAGCTTGAGAATAATGGGGAAAGTCACAAGTACCTTTTCAGAAGGAAGCTCAAGTTCTGCAAGACATTGGTAGACGAATTTCTCAGTTTTGCCGGAAGCAAAGGTTCTCGCGATAACTTTCACCGGCACTTTTCCACTCGGGTCCACCAAGAAGCCGAGACGCATCCAGCTGCAGGGAAACAAGTTTAATTTCCTCTTCAGCACCAAGTCTTTTAATCCCTGCGAAATCTTATCAAAATTCAACAGCGTCTGCAGCCTCAACAGGCAGGCATGCATGCAGGAGCAAGAGACGACACAAATAGCTTTCTCCTCATCCGCCGCCGGAGACGTGGCAAGCGTCCAGGCAGCGAGACAAAGAGATTAAGATCAAGAGGCTATGGTTTTATCGCTTTTTCTACTTAGAGAAAATGTAGCATGCA
>VRMD01001318.1:0-17578 GCA_009872375.1 Sminthurides bifidus
GAGGATGTCAGCGTCAGCTCATTGCATTTGCCCCGGGCTACAGAAGTTTGTAAGGTGGGGAAGCAAGCTCTGCTTATAACAAATTTTCAAACGAAAACAAAGATCCAGTGCTCTCAGATGACTGTGAACCTATTTAGACTTAACTGCGTTCATTCAGATTAAGAACAAGAGCATAGCAGCGGAGCTAATTTCGCCTGCCGGAAAGTTTATTGGGACGCTTGCTTGCGTAGTTCATGAAGCGTTCTGAAACAAGATCGAAGCAGTAAAGCTCCTTTCTGCTATGCTGTAATGTAATGTAGTGCAAATTGTTAATGATGGTTAAAAAGATTACGAAACAGGCCGTGCACCACCACGCACGCTAGTTTGCCACTCGAAACTCTCGGCCGTCTCTCAGGATCAGTTTCTCGGCCAATTGATGAAATTAGAGCTGCGTTCACTTTCATTTGATGAAATTAAAATTCTCTCAGAGGTGCATTGCCTTATTACGTGATGCCGTATCGTAATCAGAAGCGTTTCAACTTGAGATTTCTGGCACGGTAGTGACGGTAGTACCGCATGAAGGTGGTAATCTCTCTAAATTTAGTTTCAAAGCCACTTTGTTTTCCTCACAACAAAGTTTGTAAAGGAAATTATAACGGGACCCTTCCTGCATCAGCGGTAAAAATTTTAATACCCTTTTGGTTTACGACGTTTCCCTCCTGCATTAAGCAACCTGAAATGAGTTGTTGGGATCAACAGCTCAGGTAATCGAGCGGGGAAACAGACATAAAGAGGTGGGTCGATGGATTGCTGAATGCGGCGAAATGTCTCGTGTTTTGATTATAACGACAAATGAAGTTCAGTTTATATGGCGGACGTGAGAAGCAAATGGCGGCTTTTGAGAACATGCATGATCGTTTCCTACCTTGCATCACGGAGTAACTGAAAGCTGAAACTTTGGAGATGTTAAAAGTCATGTTTGCCTTCAGGACCAGGAGGTGCATATGAGCCGAGATAAGGCAAAAGAGTGTAACTGTTTCAATTTTACTTTCTGTAAATGCAGACACGGTAGTAGTTGCTATTTTTATACGTGGAAATCCAAAGACCCTTACGACTACAGTTATTGCGAATATCATGCGGCTCGGTGGCCTTATCTTGCTCGATGTCTCTGTTGTTACACCAGCGCATACCTTCTCTCCCTTGTCCGCCATGCTTTCTGACTTTGGTCAACGAAGAATACGTAGCTGCAGGGGGAAACAGAACGCTGCGCTGCGCTGGGCTGCGCTTGCAGGCGAAATATTCGCAGCTGTAAAAACTAATACCTCAATCGCTTACACTTTTGCGATCGGCTTTGCTACGGTTATAAAAAGACGGGGCACGCGCTATTGTTGCACAGTTCACGTTTCGTTGTTGACAAAGAAGGAGTTCTTTGAACAAAGAGTTGAAGTGGGCATTGACAGCAGTTGCAGTGTGGAAGTCTCTCTTTGTTTTGTTTACCGAAGTGGGCACTTAGAAAATGAAGCCTTTTTGCTTGGTAAGTGAGATTGAGCTGACTGTGCCTCGGACATGGCTTTTGAGACGAAAAGAAGCTGGAGAATGGTGAAAGTGTGAGGGGTTAGGTGCACTTGTACTGAATTTTGACTCCTTGTCTGTTGCAGCTACTAGCAGCGCTGGCGCTGACCTCGGCCCAGAAGTCGTCAAAGCAGGCCTCTGCCGGTGGCAAACCTGGCGGCTCTAGCTACTCGTACCCTGATTTATCTAGTCATAAGGCATACCCCTCCGCCCCGTCGTATCAATCAGGTCCGTCTGGTTACGGAAACGCTTATGCCAATTCTGGGCTGCAGCAGAAGCAAGTCTACCCACAGTTGATCCAGGACAACCGTCAATTCAACCACGATGGCACGATCAACTACCAATACGCAGCTGACAACGGTCTGCAACAGGGAGAGGTGGTTGACCCTGATGGCACCCGCCGTGGCTTCTACTCCTACATTGGTGCTGATGGCAAGCCCTTGACTGTGAAATACACCGCTGGAAAGAATGGATTCATTGCCGAAGGCGCTCACTTGCCAAAGCAGCCCGCTCCTATCCTTCACGCAGAATCTTCTGGGTCGGAGGCCACCTCCAAGCAACAATACCAAGGCGGTCCTGGAGGTAGTGGAGGCGACTATGACGATGGATCCTACCGTCCTGAATTGTATGAGCATCCTTATGCCAATTCTGGCTCTGGGTCATCTGGCTCCGGTCCTTCAGGCCCTGCTGGTGGTCAATACTACGCTAGCGGCCCAGGTGCCTACTCTGCCGCTCAAAGCCAAGCTCCTGCTTACAGACCATCAAACAGTCAGGCAGTCATCAGCCGTCCAAAGTATAGCCCACCGTCACCTTACCATGATGGACCTAACTTTGCTGGCGCTTACAGAGGCCAATCTAGTCAGTACCAAGGATCTCCTCAAACGCAGTACCCTCAAGCCGTACCTAGTTATGGAGGACCACGAGGTGGCAGTGGGTATTCTGCTCTGAACCCTTATGCTCCCACTAGCGCTGCTGGACCTTACAACGGTCAATTTGACCTTGGTAACGGTGGTCAGTTTTCCATCAACTTTGAACCTGGTCAATCTCAAGAGGCTGGACCTCAAGGAGCATACAGCAACCTTAGACCTAAGGCTGTTCCCAGTCGACCAAGACATTAAAATGTTTTTTGTAACATCTGTTTAGGTTCTTGAACAGTAATGTTATAAGCTCGATGTTCTTCTCGATTTACCTGTTCTTGTTTTCTTCTCTGTTTTCAATAAACGTGTGTATGATTAACGGCTGAGCTCGTCTTTTTCAGGGTAGTTCCAATACTTTAATATCGAATTAACACAAGGTTTTCAGAGTGTACGTGACTTGCAAAAAACTTTGACTTGATTACTGCATTGCTTGTTGCTATTGGATGGCCTAATTGACCGACGAAGAGAAGTAATGCATGGATTATCCAACCAATTATTAACCACATATCTAACAAACTGTCCTGGTAATTGTAACAGTTAACAAGTAAGCTTACAATCGTAACCTACGGAGATATCTCACAGTTACATTACACTTAAAGCAGTTTAATGCTGAAGAGTTGACACACAATGTATTTGGTACCGTCCATGATCTTCAACTTCAAGGGGAAAGTGTTCTGCAAAAGGAAAAAGGTTCTAGTCATTACCATGACAACAAAAGTAGAGAGCCTTGCAATGGCAACAAATATTCCTGCTACTATTTCAAACAAAGCCAGCAACGAGCAAGAACTTACAGCAGGGAAACTAGGAGACAAGGGGATGGTGGCGGTCCAGACGTGCTCATTGTTGGGGGTGGTGGGACATCTGCCAGTTGTCAAAGATCTGCAAGCATTGGTCTGCATGCCTTTGAAAGGAAGTTCCGTTGCACCAGCGACCCAGGAAATAGTGGCCTTCATCTTCCTATGCCTCATGCCTGCAAATGAACGAAACGTGGCCATAGGTTTGCATATTTTTAGAGTCAAACGCATCAGGTAAACTGATAAAAATTATCCATCATCACCAGAAATTAGTACCACTGAAAACGTGGAAACTTACGGGGGGTGAATCGAACGCTGATTTCAGCAGTAGAATTGGCTCCGCGACGTAGAGGACAGGGGCTAGAACTTTCTCCATTTGCTCCATCACAAGGGGTGACAGTGATCTCGGCAACTTCGCTAAGAGCTGCATGAAAACAGGAAAAATCATATGATTCAGTTAATCAAATAAGCCTTTAAACACTTTAAAATTAAAGTTGCATCTGACTCATGCTGACGTAATCAGTGCGGCGGGCTTTGCCTTCAGTTAATATATCCTGCTTCTCCTAATTCCGCAGTAAAAGTTAAGATGACGTAACATAAGCCTACCATTCATTTCGACCACGAAGTAACCGCATGTAAACAACAATTTACTTCAACCCTTTCATCTGATACAAGCATCTGTTCTGCTTCACAAGTGGCTGATTTCGCAAAATCACGTTGCCGAACGTCAAAGACACCAGCTTGTAAACAGTTCTGTTACTGCTCTTTCCATGAAAGTATGAAAGCCTTTGAAACAAACAAGGCAATTCATTATTCTCCTCCTCTTCTCCATTCCTTATGGGCTGCTAATCTCCATCGCCACATTGACCCCAGGATGAAATTCGCGATCGCTGCCCCCGTTTCATCCATAGGTTGGTTTTAATGCTTATAACAGGAATTTCTTCAACTTCGGAAGATGCTGGATTACGATACAGAGAGCTACATACTACGTAATAGGCTCCTAACCTTCATCGAGTTCATTATAAGGTTCGCTTTTCTGATTACGTAACTTTTGAAGAGCGTCAACGTCTTTCTAGCTTCCTGGCGTCTGATTGAGCTGGTAAATCTTGTGTAACTAGGCCAATCTAAATTAATCCAGCCACCAGGATTTTCATGTGAAGCCAATCTAAATAACTTCAAAGCAAACGCTTCTAATCTTGGTGTGATACTTCCTCGAAACACACAATTTCACTTCCTTCAGGGCAAAAAATTCTGAAGACTAAATCAACTGCAAAAGTTCCACCCTTTCATTCTTTAAAGGACACGGAAACGCTTTGTAATTCGAAGCGCTGATCCAAAACCTGTACCCTATTTCTGGCTGTGTAGTATAAACTGGAGTTATAACCATTTGAATGCTACCTGAACTACAACATGCGGTACAATGACTAATACTAAGGCCATTAAAGTCACTTACTGTTAGATTCTCTACGTCCGGTGCACTTATCGTTGGTAATGACCTCAGCCAGAGCGATGCCAGCGCAGGCGAGGACGACGACCGCAAAGACGCTGTAGTTTTTCATCTTGATCACCGTGGAAACTCAAACTTGTAAAAAAAAACTCGTCAAACGTTCAACTAAAAAACGTTACTCCAGCAGCTACCTTCAGGATTCGCTCCGTATCGCACAGATTCAATGAAAGAATGAAAGGATCTTCCCCAGTGGCTTCGCTTAAGCTGGAATTCAATTGCAGATAATTTAAGTTTCCTCAGCTTCGTAGAATCCTATCACGCAGTCTGTTACGCGAGGTTAACAGAGTCAAAGACTCAACAGATCTAATTTAATCAATCTTACGACGGGCCA
This sequence comes from Sminthurides bifidus, assembly GCA_009872375.1. Taxonomy (NCBI): domain Eukaryota; kingdom Metazoa; phylum Arthropoda; class Collembola; order Symphypleona; family Sminthurididae; genus Sminthurides; species Sminthurides bifidus. The sequence goes on from VRMD01001318.1 coordinate 5,101, forward strand.
GTGGTGTTTTCCTCCTCCTCCTCAATGAGCTAAATTAAACTAGTTAAAGGTCACAGAAAGGCTGCTTGCTGCACATAACGAGGTTCTTCTTCACAGGACGAATCAATGATGGGATGGAACCATTTTTGATAACGAGACCTGAGTCAACTTTTATCAAGTGGAATTAACTAATCCAGCAGTTTTTGTTCCCGGATAGTAGCTTAACAGAATGAGAAAAGATTCCTCGTCTTGTGCTGTAAAGCCTCTGTTTCTTTCCTTTCGGCACGTTGGATCCAATTTTCATACTTTCATAACACTTCACAAGATCGGCAAATAGTTGACTTTGCTGATTAACAGAACTGCTGCAGCTGTGCCATCGCCAATATCCTTGCCGTTGTCTTCGCACACTACTGAAACATTCAACAGAAACGCAATTACGAGAAACAAATGACTAAATTACAACTTGCACATTCAAGTTCTTCCATTTTAGCAGAAGGACAGATCTGATGAGTCCCCTGTAGATTCAACAGTCCCGACCTGACACGACATTTAATCCAGAATCCATTATGTACACCGTTCAATCCATTACGAAATGCCAAATAAAAGTTCAAAGGCTAGCCTACGAAAACAATGTTTAAACTCGAGTGACTTGTAATTAAAATAGTCGATTTCAATTAACGTGTAACAACTAGTTGCAAGACACACCATGAACCATGAAATCTGTTAATTTAACTGCAGAACTTACCAAATGATTTTATGAAAAGAACAATTACAAACTTCATTCTAACTAACTGTAATTACACTTACCAGCCTTTCCATAAACGTACATATTCATATTCATACTTAGTTAGTACTTAGTTATCAAAACTTAAGATAGGAATCCAAATTAAACGAAAAGAATAAAAGGGTTAAAGCATCAAACACGTGCTTTTTCAACCGCCACCGTATACTTGTACAGCATGTACATATCAATCAAATGGTTCTCATCGCGGCAGAATTTCGATCTTTTTAAAAGGAGTTAGTACTGAACAAACCGCTTCCACTTCGTACCTCATGGAGCTTCCCATAAGGCCCAAAAAGCACATTAAAAGCACACTACTTGAACAGAGTCGCGGATAGCATCAAAGTATACTAAATAATACACCGTATAGGATTAAGAGAGAAAAAGGAAGCTGCTTGTCTAGTACTCTCTCCTGTTAGGATGGGACATATTTGTCCCATGTTAAAGCATAGCGGCACATGAGCAGAATTGGTTCTATGTTAAAGCATTGCCATAGAGCTCCATTAGAACGGGACTTTTCGTTGTGTTTTGGTCGGATTTCTATAAGGAGACGGTACGAAACAAATAGCTTCCATTCTTCGCAATAGGAAGCTTCCAAAGCGGAAGAAAGAATAACAACGTACACTTTTGCCATATACTACATATACAAATAGTGTACTCGTACATGCTCATTACTAACGATCCTTTAGTAATAGAAGCTTTTTGTTTAGTACAATATCCTAATAGATTTCTCGGATTTTCTCGTTTTATGCGCTGCTCCGCATTAATCAATGTTCTTTATATGGGAATACAGCTTACGTTTAGATTCAAGCATTTTAATTGGATGTGACCGTACTTGAGCTAGAGTTAAATGATAAAATGCTGATTTAAGATGCCTAGATGACTGAGATTAAATTTTGAACAATTATTTAATGCATATATAGATAGGATTAGTTGAATACAGGTAAACTAGTAAAATCAGTGAGTAAATAACGACGGATATTTTTGTTTGGAACACGCGATTTATTGTATTAAAATAAAACTTTTCTTTGCACAGCTGAGACCTTTTGCAACATCTGCTATCCTATCTCGAAATTCTCAGTAGGTACTAGATCAATCTTAACAGTTAGAACATCAACAGTTAAATACAAACTTTACAAAACTCGTTGCGATGAGACGACAAACAATCGCAAAACAGGTAATAAATTCGTAGTTACAATAGAAACAGAAACTATGGAAGACAATTGTCGTGTCAAGATGTAATTATAAAGTAAAAGTGTTATGCATATTGATACTGCAAATGTATTATGAAAACTTTTACTATGATTACAAATACAAATTGCTATTAAGATGAGGCTGCGATGCTTATGGTACGACATTTGGCTCCTATCTATACGACATAAACACTTAAATTTCCAATCTGATGGTTGGCATGGTGCGAAGGGTGCCCTTCCATTAGGTGAGGCTTCAAACAGGAATGAGCTTCTTGCAAAATGCGCAATCTGGGTCCCATTGGGATTCCCATTTTGTTCAGCCTCTCTTCTGTTAAGTAAGGGAGTTCCATAATCCCGATTCTTTCTTGTTCAAAAGCTGAGGCATATTTCTGAAATAATCAAATGAATTTACAATTTTAGAACTGCAAAACCTTACTGCGGTTAAAACAAGTTCCACTATTTACCTCATAACCCAGCTTCTTCAGGAAAATTCTTATCAATGGTGGCTCGTCGCCAAAAAACTTTGTAAGCTTTTTCACTCTTGTAGGGTTCGTCAAGGATGGCAACGCATTTCGGAAGGAGGACCAGTCTGTCTGACTCACGTGCGGCATTGCCCCGTTGCGTCCACTGGCAGCTCTAGCAAAATTTCCTGGGTTACCATGGTTCTGCATTGAAGCTTTAAGCATCTGATTTCGAAGTTGGCTCATTTCGTTCCGAATACTCTCCATTTCCTACGTGTAAAAATTAAGAACGTGAGGTCAACTGTGAAGATGTGCACGGCCGTAAAATCAAAATAGATGGCAGTTAAGAGCTGTTTAACGCTACCTGAACCATCAAATGTTGCGTTCTCATCTCCGAAGATAAATGAGCAACACTTCTTGCTAATGTGACCACATGAGACTCAAGTCGCTGGAATCGCCTATTAATGCTCTGAAAACAAAAGCATATTGATTAAGTGTCATGATTTTTAGAAATATAGTGTGCTTACAAGAAGCTATCTCCAGACATACCTTCAAATCCTTTACTTTCTTCTTGTCGTCAACTTTCTTTTTCTCTCTAAAAGGTCTGCTACTGACAGATGAAGGAAGAGAAGACATGCTTCCGTATGGTCGACGTTTCGCATTCCGTAAATCAGATGAACCATACCGCTGCCCCCCCGATAACTTTTTTCCTCCAAGGACCTTCAATACCTGCAAGGAATGGAAAATAGCAATGATGAGTTTCAGTAGTTACACAGCTAACTGTTAGAAAAACAATGAATGGCAAATGTTAAGACCATTAAGTACCTCTGTGTACATCGACTCCAAGCTTTCAAGCTGCCTTCGTATCGCATGAGCGTCTGTAGTGTCAATAGTTGTGCTAAGATCATCATCATCAGATGTGCATTCAGTACCCCCATCCAACATTGATTCAAGATCAAGACCCGTTGTTGTCGAAGTAATGTCACCATTGTCGTCTTGCAGTGAGTACAAAATTTGACCTGTTCATCAAAAAATAAGTTAGTATTAAGTTTTGCATCAGAACATTGACTTGTTCATCACTTAAAATCACTTTACAAAAACAACGAAAAACATGAGTCGAATTCACTAACTCATTGCGCTTCTTGTAAGCTTGCCAGCCTTGTGCTGCCCAGATTCTTTTCGACCCTGCTTAAGCTTTTCATTTGTAAGTCTCTGCCTACTAGACCATCCGTTGAGTCGATGCTGGCCCGAACCAGAATTTGAATTAGATCTGTGCAAACCAGCAGGTAATCTCGGTGCCTTTAGCTTCGCTCCTGCGAGTGCCAAAGCAGCTGCCGCTTGCTGACTTGTTCCTGGCATGGGTTCAGCGCTTTTCTTCCTACAAATAGGGTAAATAAACATTTCTTAGCGAGGTAGAACCCTCTATTTCGAATTTTGTAAGCTTATCTTCTCATACGTACTCAGCTAATTGCCTGGTAACTTACCCGTAATGATTGAGATCAAACTTTTTCAGATTTTTAGGGGACGTCTTTGGCGATTTCTTGGACAACAGTGCAGGCGAAATTAGCAAGATCGCTAGCACTTCCTTGGCCTGGGGGTTTTGAAGATTGAGATCTTGGACTCGCGTAACTGGGATGGGCCAACATTGGATTTCCCTCTTCTCGGTCAACCGCATGCCCTTGACCATTGGGTCCTACGTTGCCCATGCTAGCATTTGACTTTCCATTAGCTCTTTCTAATTCCAATATCTGACGTATTTCTGGTTCAACGATATCAACCCATTCGGAATCGTTACCTGTAATGCATTAAAAACATTAGATTCATTCTTCCTTTAGCAATCGTGTGTTCCCAAACGTATCCTAATAAAATAAAACATGATCGAATTACCAGAAGAAATGCTGTCAGCAAGCTGTTCACTAAGCTTCTGTCGTTGGCTGGGACCACTCTCCATATTCTCGCTTGGATCAGAAGAATGAAGAGGTGATTTAGCCAGCATCACGGTACCATGTCCAGAATCTGTTGTGGTATGTGACTGCCCACTGCCTACTCGCTGTGATCCCTTTTCGCACTCACTGCTAGAACTTTGATGCTCATTGGTTTGTAACGCCAGGTGCTGTAAATCATTAGAAATCTGCTTCAACTGATTGTTGCTCTCTCTGCTGGAACTCCCCGGATCATTAGCTTTCGTTTCCATGGAACCACTGCTTCCGTCCCCATTTTCTCTCTTCTCGCTGAACACGGGTAAACCAATATTGCTCAATTCCTGTTTACTGGGCTGTTGCGAACTCGGCAAAGGCGGAGGAGCCTCGTTGTACTCATCGTTGTTTTGAAACGCTTCATTGGCAATGCCATTCACAAGAGCTGATTTCGAAAATGCTACGTGGTTATCACCCAAAATTAGTCCTGCATTCGGCGAGGCTCCACCAGGCTTGACATTAAATTTATGTCTTGTATGCACATTTTCTAAATTTGGTGTTCTTTCCTGATGTTGCGGTGTCCTACTGTAGGACGCCTGCTGTAATCCTTGACTCTGCTGACCAGGGCTTGATAAGTGTGAATGAACCATCGGGCCAGACCCAGCTCGGTTGAATCCAGGACCACCAGGATCACAAAGCTTGTCCAGTGCACGTTGAGCTCTCTCATTGGCTAAGTGTTCCTGAGAATTACTGAACTGCATACTTCTTCCATAAATATCACGATTTTGGGCAGACCCGTTCTCCATAATTTGTCTCATCATCATTGGAACTGAGTCGTCCGCTAGATTGGATTTTTGCGTACTCTGCTGAATGGCTTTGCGGAAACTCGTATTCACGTTTTTACGCTCGTTCATGTTCGGACTGCGGTAAGAGTTTGGAGGTGGCACACCGCCATTCATGCCACGGAGCCCAGTCGGGTAATTAGGACTTTGTGTGGGTGAACCTGTGGCCCCGTAGTAATGGCTCTGATTGCTACTTCCACCATAGCCGAGCTGCTGACCATCAGAACTCTGATGACTGGTATTCACATTTGCGTTTCCCAGCATTTGATCGTAGGAGCCACTGTTATTATTTTTCGTATCATTGTTCACCATTTTCACAGCACTGCCACCACCGCCACTCCCGTTTCCAAACCGACTAGAAATCATGTCTTTGATATGGTTGTACGTCTTGGTGTGAAACAATTTTGAGTCCTTCTTTGAGTGTTCACCAATGTCTTGAGTTACTGCAGTCTGCTTTTGAGGCAACACAGGGCTCTTTCCCGGTGCCAACTGAGGATTTGAACCACCGTAATTCTTACGATTCCCATTGCTCACGAGTCCCGTATTATTTCGCATCTGAGACGACGCTGACGAACTGACACCGGACTGAACGACGGTGCTTGCGCTTCTGACGTGATGGCTGTGATTCTCTTGATGTAAATTGCTCTTGTTCCCAGGCTGAATGGTTTGCACTGATAGGTTCTGGTGCCCGTTTCCAGCAGAGTTTCGATGATATTCCATCGTAAAATTCCCATGACCATTCACCCCTCCATTACTTGTTCCATTAAAACCAAGTCCGTGGTAGGCAGCGGCTGAGGTATTCTGCAGAAGGAGATAGGAAATATTACATCCGCTCACTCCTTTCTAACCCGTCATGTCATCGTAATAATCATGAACAAAAAACTGCTTTATAATTACTCCCACATTCAAGACCGTCTTCCGTTTACAACCACCTTCCCTCGAAATCATTACCCACACTACGTGTAAAATGTAGTAGCTCCTGCCTCTACTCATGCCTTGAGCAAGCGGCAGAATCGGTCAAAACAAGACGCCATGAACCTTCATTTTATTCACATCTGATAAACCCTCGACTTGATTGAAAGTTCAAACCTGGTTCCAAGCTACTTGTTAAGAATAAATAATAAACTTATTCATTTAAAAAATTAAAGATAATCAAAATCAGCGTGCTTAGCTAATCATGCTCACCTGTTGCATGTGGTAGGACCTTTGGTCCATATAAATATTTCCATTGCTCTCCAGGCGTTGAGCATACTCCATGCTGGAGTCCATTGAGCGCTGCCAATCCCTTATGGAAGGTGCACCTTGCGATTGCCTAAAAAACCAGAAGAGTCTATATAAACACTCATTATCTTCACCAGCTACCAAGCTAACAAGGAAGCACTTGTTTCCTGCACGCAATGAAAATGGCAGAGATTCTTAATCTACGACTTGGTACAGGTCGGCGGCAAACAGATTCTACACGCACAATACAGTACTGTTAACATCCATTGTTGATTTATATAATGAAAGTTCTTGTATTTCGCACACAAGCTTGCCTCAATTCCATCAATCGCTCTCGGTGAAGGAAGAGACTCAAGTATGAAATTCGAGTAAAAAATCCGTGTCATCATTATCTCCATTACAGTCAAAGAACTCGTATTTGAATCCCATTAACTATTCACACTTATTGACTATTGACAGCTCCACATTATTCACACTCGCCCGACAACAATTTCACCTTATCTCACAACGTCATCTTCTGAACACCTTGTCGTCTGGCGTTTTTTGCCTGTCAGCCAAACTCGTTTCTGTAATTGTGATCCATTCAATCCCAATCTCAGTCCGCCGTCAATCTGAGCAATTTCGTACTGCAATTGACGCCGTCATTTGCTCACTACATAGTAATTGCGATACTTCAGCCATCGGCTGCTGGGTCGGAAGATACCTGTGGTATCTCAACTCGCTGGCTGAGACGCAATAACTTCGCTCTTGCAAAATTGACTTCTTGATGTTGAGCTTTACCTTACAAGAGTGCAGTTTACGAGCCTACCATATCTGATCTTTGCACAACATTTTCCTTCTTTACGACTTTGGTCACTCACTCTCATTTTTCATATCAAGTTTCAGAAATAAGAAGGATTTTCGCAGTTTTAACTGAAGAGTTAGATGTTAAGTTGGGCTAACCCTTTGTAAATCACAGTGTCCATGCTGTCGGCGTTAGAACTGGACAAACTGAGGCTCTGAGAACTGGAAGAATCCGGGAAATACATTCCCATTTTACTGGTCGATCCATAAATCCCATTTACGTTTCCATGAGGATGAGCATGAGAGACAATATCAGGGTTGTCGAGTCCGTCCCCGTGGCTCATGACTATCCGTCCATTTTGCATCGACGCCATTCCTAACGACTGTTCTTCATTGAACACCTGCAAACCAAGAATCAGCAATTAGAAAAGAATTCATTAACTTTTTCTCGTGAATTTGGAAATAAAGGGATGCAATAAATGGCAAGTTATTGCAACGGATTCAGCTTGTGAAATGCATTCATGGGTTTCCGCTTATTAAATGAACAGTCATTATGGTACTTAAAGCAGCCTATCTTTGCGTCCTGATACTGGCTCTCTGACATAATCCGAGCCGAAAACTATGCTTTCCACCCGATTCAGCAGGTTCATTTTCATTCGAAACGTCGAAGAAACAAAGGTCTGAAGCCATTTTGAGCGTTTAATTCGAAATTGAAGGCATAGCTACACGTTCCCATTTAAGCCCATGTTAAACGGGTGTTCGTTTTAAGTTGTCACCAATTTCAACTTTGAAGCTAAATATCTCACGAACGAAGCTTCATATCGAAAAACGGATTTCACCAATGAATTTCTCAAGCCCGATTCTATAGGAAACCATGTAAAAAGTAGCAAATATCGATACTTCGTCAAAATCGCCTAAAAAATGGGAAGGCTAACCATCATCGATTTTGAGCAGCGCAACCTGATGTATGAAAACTTGACCTCGAGTTTTTCGATGAAAACAAGTATATAGGGTAAGTCAGCTACGCTGAGTTTACTACTGCTATTAGTTTTTCGAAATTCCTAAAACTTTGGATGCTAGGTCCAAAAAACCGTGTTCATTTTAGGTGGCACCAACGGGTAAAACCCCTAATAACTTCGTTATTATTAGTTCGAGAAGGTCACCGATAGCACCAATGAGCTCCCCGTGTCAAGATCTATCCAATTATGTACTCAAATTTTGGGATTTGGTCATAATTCAGGATTTGAAAATTTTGCCCTGGGGGCATCATCTCATGTTCAATGGCGCATTGCATTGACCACAATCACATGAAATCACAAGTGTACATTCACCTGAACCGAGAATAATTCTACTACAGTCTACATGAAAGAAATATTGCAAACTCCACGGTCAATCCAAAGTACTGAAGCAGCGGATGTTTGGAACAAACTGCATAATGCCAAGATTCACATGAAACTCATAAGTTTTCATGCTCGAAGAGATTTCTCCATCATCTAAAAACTATTAATTCCTAAACGCCCATTCCCCATTACCTACAAGCTTAACATGGCTTAACGACCCTGAGCTCCCGCCAAATCCTACAATTACACGGCCTGACTACATATAAAAATTACATTACAAAACCTCTCGGCTTGAAACTTTGTGAGACAAAAACGTGGAAATGTTTAGCAACAGGCATTTTGGGTGTTTCCGGCGATTCACCACAGCAATCCTACGAAATGACCAACAGCAAAAATGATGTAACTTCAGTCGGTTCACAGGTCAACGGAAAGGATTCTAACCTTCGTTCGCAAAACCGGACTGAGATCAGCAATATGCGAGCATTATTCATTCCCGCTTGGCAAGAGAATAAAAGAAGAACATAACTTGACTTTTGACTGCAATGATGCTTAACACGGTAAGCTGTGGTTGTCATAGAAACTGTAGTTTGAATCATACCACGAAAAGACTTAAGAGTACCACCCATCTCGTGTTAATTCAAAAAGATGCGAGGATTAACGCACGCGTCGTTTTTCCGTCTGGTGGTGGGCATTGGACAACAAGTCTGGCAATGTACGATGCAAGTGTAAGCCTGACACTTGTTCACGAATGTTTTCGAGAAAATTGCACACGACGGCAGTGAAATAAGTCGTTAGCCTACCGACATTTAATTATGGTGAAACGTGTGCAATTTAGGAAAGAATGGCAAACTAACAGACAGACCGCCTCCTCGAAAAACATTTCATGTACACATTTCTCCCGCATTAATGATCTTCAAGACCGCAGATTTACCTTGCTAATTCCTCACAGTTTTAAATGAACTCAAGCCCTCTTTTTGCCCAAGACCCGTTCCTTGTAAATACAAGAAGTTTTGGCATACACGGAAAACGTTATTTCAGACACTAATTCCGATGGTGTGTGGCACAACTCGTGTTAAACAATACGTTCCACTGCCACTGACACACTGACAACAACAAAGACCTGCACAGTCCTTCCACCGCACCATACCGGTTCATATCCACAGACACACACACATTAAGATCTTATGACTAAAGAACTTTGCAACACTTGAGGAAGACAGCGCCCTTACTTCACTACAGTCACGATACTTTCCGCTTTGGTCCTCCCTGTGACATACTTTGACCCGTGGATTTGATGCGAATTCGCTCACATTTTTCCCAGAAACTTGAGTAACCACATGCCAAGACTTTGGGCTTGGCACTTGGGCAACCTGACGAGACTGTGAGAGAGCCACATGCGGCAGTAAATAACGACCGCGTATTCAGGACGGAGTCATCTTCACGACTACTTGATTAGTGGGAGCAATCGACGCTTTTCCCCTCCGTGTAGGTATCGATAACCAGCGTCGTTCATTCACACAGCTTGTAAAGATGAGCTCTGACGCTGCGCTGCGAGAGACGGAAGACCAACTGGTGTAAATGTACAGTAAATGCCAGTCATCCATGTTTAATGGTAGAATAAAATCACGAAGAAGAGTGCAAAATCGCAGGGCTCGCAGCTGCAACTCAGTATTATCATGACATGGTTGCTTCACTCAATTGCCTTATTGCACAAAAAGTTCCTCATATTTTACCTGGTTCAAGCCTCTGTAAAGTCTTTAAGCTGGTTTTTAGTAGTCAGTCATTAAATGTCTTTCTGAGACGCTGGATCAAACATATGTACGAGGGCATCACCGAAGAACTGATTTGATTTACACAAACAGTTTTGTACAGGAATCATCCCCCTCAAACTTTGTAAAGAATTACACCTTTCACTTTCCATCAAAGCTTCCCATCTATTCTTTTCATTTCCCCCAACAAAATAAAACGCTGTCATGTAAGCATTTTCTGTAATTCCATTGTTTTACAGCTTTTTCTCATTGTTCTCTCATGACGCTCACATGATCTTCAAGCATTTAAAAATTCACAGGAACGTTGCATACGTTTCTCAACCTTATCACTCAGTTTTTTAAAATCCAAACAACCATATCAGACACAGAGCTATTTAACACACGATGCTCTGCCAACGTCTCAGCCTCGGGCTTTATGTCCTGAATTTCTATATAAAGAAATCTGAAAACGTTCCCATCCCTTCAAAAGCTGGTGGACAGCTACAGGTGGTGGGACGGATAAAAATCACCACAGGTTTGTTGACATGTCAGTTCGAATTGGCGACTTGCAATCTTCTCCACGACCTCGCTCAGGTCCCGTTGCTACACGAAGGGAGAGCTCAATGCTGTGACTACAATCAAAGAATTCTTCATTATTCGAAATGACTCCGGGCTGTATCTTGTCTACCCCGTTTCCCCTAATCGCCTTGAACTCGTCGTTGGTAGGTGTGTAACCTCAAGAGTTTGCAATTCTAAATTAGCGACTTACTTTCACACTAGGGTTTAACCTCGGGGCTTTATTAATTACTTTTAGCTGGTAACTAATTGCCAGCGGAGAGCTAATTTATGCGTGAGAGAAAACACGATACAGGAGATAAACATCTTTCGCTCTAGCTCATCTGACCGGCGATAGTGAAACACCACTTTTTAGATTCAAGTCCATTTTATAAAGCTACTCCAAGATTTCTTGCTATTCCAATCGTGGTCATCAGCATTAATGAGTCTGCCAACTTGGCTGCGGCCGTTGGAGCACCCAAGATACACAGGAAATCTCGAACCCAAACTTAAGGGAGGCAGCAGGCAAAAGAATCGAGTTTCAATCCTCAGACTATTTTTTTTGCACCGCCTCAAAACTTCGTATTCAAATGGCAGCAATCAGAACTTATCGATAGAATCTGACATGACAAGTGGAGCATTTAATAAATCATTGCTCGTTTAAACCCACGCAAATTCCCTTTTTTTCAGCTTACATTAGGGCAGTAACAATTTAAGGACATGCTCATTGTCATGTGCTCCAACAACATGCTGAGGCGATGCCAATGCCACTTGCCGAGCAATCTACGGCCATGATTCATCGCCTCGACGGACAGTATCGTTTAACTGCATTCGTCACTGCACCCAGGCTGTGAGATCAAGATCTTGAATCGCTTTACGATTTCGATTTTACTACGTATTTTCCAAACCAACTCGGTACAATTGTAAGGGTTGGACATTTCCACTTTTCTAAGCCAGTTGCTTACCTGCAATACTTAAGAAAAATCAACGAAATAAAAACCAAAACCGTCTAATGAAATCTGAAATTACAAACATCAGCCCAAATGCCAGATACCAATCTTCACTGTCTTTGCCATTATGGTCAAAGACTCTGTTCCCCATACTTGGAACACTTTACACATATTTTCAAATGGTTCCACTCTTTTCAGCTTTTTCGGAATTTCATCTAATTTGCTCTTTAATCTGTACATGCATCTCCCACTCTATCTCGTTATCGATCTCTGCTACATGTCTTCCGTCTTTCAACCCTTCACAGTAACGTTGCAGCACCTTTCCTAATTCAAGACGTCAAAAACGAAAACATGCAACAGTAGCACTACCATGTTCGTGTCACATCTCTGTTCTCAAACACCCCCTTGGCAATTTCACCAAAGATCTCTTCACCTTCAGCCGTAAGGTAAACCGGGAGGAGAAAAACATCCACAGGCACGAAACACCAGTCCGTCTTTGATACTTTCTCAATTACAACAATTACTTGTACACACCACAGAAAACAATAGGATGGTACATGCTCTATTAGCGAAAAGAATATGCTCCTCCATCCATCATTCTCATCTCGTTCCTTCTTCGTTTGCAGAAGATTTAGATTTTAGGGTGAGGGGAGGATATATTTGCAGACGGACGGTGATAAATCTTCGTACCATTTCCCATTCTTCTCAG
>VRMD01001319.1:0-17575 GCA_009872375.1 Sminthurides bifidus
TAGCCCGAGCTATCAATCAAGGATGCTTTCTCCTGGGAGAAAATGGCAAAGTTCCGATACAAGTGAAAAAGCGGAACAAGGAATTTTACCCGTGCTTTACAACACAGAAGCTGTCAAGTTGCCAGACGTGATTTGTGAAAAGGTATTGAGGTGATACTTTGTATTTGTGTCTTGCTCCTTGTCTGGAAAGAGATAAAGGCTAAAAGAAGGAGGCTGAACAAAGTAGAGATGGAATGGTAGACAAATATGCCATGGCTAGGAACAGGGATGAGGGGGAGACAAAGCCATGAAGGCTTTTTAAAAGAGGAAGCGGAGGAAACAATTAGACAAGTAAAAGAGCTCGTTAGACGCGCTCTTTAGTGACAGATTACATCTGCTTTTCATGAGGTTTCCGAACCGGGAAGAGTGTCACTTTGGAGGAGGTGTGCTTTTCATCGGGTTTGCGGGCTTTGGGTGAAATGCTTTAGTCTATATTCAATCCTATCCTCGGATACTAAAGATGCTCCTTGTGCAACACAACTATGTGGGAGAAATGGGTAATTTTTTTAAAAAATTATAAACGTGCGTCACCAAAGTTATGCAGAATTCTGAGATTACGCACGAAAATTCCTGTCAATGGTGACGTTCTTGCTTCGATTCTATGTAAGGCAAATGCAAATCAGTATGATACGTTGCCTTGGTAACAGAAACAGAATCAAAGAATTCAGGAAGATTAGTCCCATGCTCCTTGTTTATTTGGAATATGCGGAAGCTAGGCCAGTCATTTGAATTTGAAAACCAATTTTGTCTCACTCAACTCACTCTGCTAGCATATAAAAATCATATGAGCCACAAACACTACGAGGGGGAGGGCGAAGAAAGGGATCTTTCAAGGATAAATGAGCTGGCTACAAAGAAAAATTGAACGAGATCAGTTTTCAGCCAGCCACCATGTAAGTAATGAAGTCAAATTCTTTCATGTCATCCCCGCTCTGACGTCAAAGCAAAGGCTCGTTTAATCTACCAAAGTTTCAGTCTGTTTTCATCCTATCTCTCTCCAGTCTTATCATCCACTCTGCTCTGCTGATATTTGTAGTCGAGGGCTTTTAAAATTTAGGACGAAAGATGAATTAACGAGGGAGTCTCAACAAGCTAAACTTGAAATTTATCAGGATTAGAGGAAAATACACCACGTTCTGAGCTTCCATAGCTTACCAGTAGATCCAGAGGCTGTAATCCAGAATTGCTGCATGTCATGCTAGAATGCGAGAAATAAATAAACTGAGAGAGGAGTCTTTCACACAAATGTGGAAACTCTATAGCTCCGGTAACAAGATTAAAGACCGGCTTCTTCATTTAAACGGAACGTTTACTAACTTGAAAAGCTCGTCTTACAAGATAACCTGTGTACTTGGAACCACAGTTCTGAGGGGTGCAGAGCCACCCGAGACGATATGCCTGTTAGCACCGATAGCTTTAGAACTTGAGAAATACAAGTTGCAAGGGCTGTGAAAACATGAGAGAAAGGCAAGGTTATTAATAGGACTTGTCCAAACTTTAGGTTTCACCTGAATTTTTCACTGTCGAGTCATTTACAAGTCTGGGCTTTCAAGAACGATTTGCTGAAGTAGTTTCTTTAGGGTAATGTAATTGAAGTATATTACTTGCTAAACTAGCTTGTTAGATTTCTAGCATTAGCTTGGAACGGTGCTAAAGTTGTAACGGTACCAAGCCGGTGGATATAAATCGGGGTATAAGGAGGGTGCATGTTGTTCATGTTCTGTAGTTGGTTTACATTTGTCCTATGAAATAATTAAACGTTTAACATTGGTCAACTGAAACAAGGAAATTGGAGTTAGGACAGGAACATCATTCTTCGAAATAATGTCTCATATGGTCTTCTATAACTTGATGTGAGAATGCAAGTGAACATTTTAGATTCCGGAAGCCAGGAGAGACAAATGGTACGCGTATTGTCATGGCGGACAAAACCGTTTGGATGGAGGAACTGCTTTAGGAACGGAAACTTGTAGATGAATGGCTTAAATAGTTAAAAAACCGGGGAGTAAAGGCTCATTAGGTGCATTTCAATGAAATGACAAGCAAAAGGTTTTTCGGGGTGAAGTGTTGCAGCTGTAACAAAAAGATTTTACTTCCTGAGCAGAACAAGATGCTCGGCTTTCCAATCCGCACTTGAAAGAAATGAACTGACTGTGAGACATGCTGTAATAGCGGAAACTCAATATTAAAACACGTAACCGCCAAACCACAAATGTCGAGCAGCATATGTAAACGTACACGGGGCGAAGAAGGAGCTCAATGCTACGTACAAGGGTTAAAATCCCTTCCGAGGTCGGAGGTCAACTGCCATTTCGTTTTACGCATCCTCTGCCTCGCGCATCCTCTTGACAGATATGCGCACGATGAAATGAATCTCATCCGAACTTTTTACTTGCCAGCTTGCAACTGCTTCAAGTTGAGCTGTACCGGTGTGTAAGACTGGAACTTTGACGGCATATAACGAAAATTTTCAGACTTGGCAAAGTGATTCCCGTCTGACATGTTGGAAACCTCAAGTGAGTGAGGTTGTGATGGAACCACCCAGGATTATTTTTTAAATCAACAAAATTACACCACACTTAAGCTGTCGGCAGCTTTAAAGTGCGTGTCATAATTTCATAATTGCCCAAAATGGATTGTGGCAATTACACAAGATTAAAAAGAATTGCAAGGCACAAGCAGTCAGATAGTTCGGGCCGTCGGTCGGATGATTGCCAAAACCATAATCACTTTTGCAGACGGCTTATGCTGCTCAGCCCTCGTTTTAAAGATTCGTGACTTAAAAGTTAATAGGTGACATGGCGCTATGGCAAATCTTAAGCGTGTCTGCGATCCGCCCTCGTCTCCGGAAAGGAGTAATAAAATATTGTAATTTTGAGCAATAGCTTAGCAAAATATTCATGTTTGTATGCTGTAAGGAGCACATTGGAGCCTGCAGGAGTACAAATTTTGCCACTTGGGAGCATGATGAGAATAATTTCGCAAAGGCTTCAAGGCGAAAGTGACGCCAGTGGCTCAATTTATTTTCACTTGTGCTACCTGGACGAAAGAATCGGTCGGTGTGAAGAAGTAGCGGAGCTGGTTTTAAGAAGGGATGGGAGCCGTGACGATGTAATTAGCAAAATTGCGAGAGTATGGGCCAATGTATGCAGAATTGCAAATGGTCTACAGGTGACTTCTCCAGCTCATGTACATTATGCATGTGAGTAATTCTTATGTGTGCACAATCTTTGGGGTTGCTTCTGCTTCATCTGGTTAGGACAGGGCGATAGGGAAGTCGTAAAATTGGTAAAAAAATAGTTGCAATGCTATAATCCTTTCGGGCTACATCCATGAGCCTAGATGCAGAAGGTCCTGTTTAATGGGTTGCGAATCTTCGGTCAAGTTTTGTGGTCATGAACTTGCAAATCACGAAGTCTATTAAAATACAAGACCAAAGACTCAATAGCTATACCTGGATGGAACAATGATTGCTGCTGCGATTCGGAGCATCCATGCATTCCAGATTTACACAGTTATGTATTTTCTCAAGTTATTCGGAATGAGCTATAAAATGATAGAACTCTACCCATGGTTCTACGTTCTCCCTTGTTAATACGGATTCCAATCTCCATGTGACATTCGCAGAATTCCAAAAGCAACGTATGGCATGAGTATGGACAAAACGACATCGCCAACGGATTTCGCAATGAAATTTACATGAGTTTGCTCATTACTCATCTTGCATGATGATCCGATGATCTCATCATAGGGCAAGGTCCAAGTTCGGAGCGCTTAACGGATTAACTATTGTCAACCTTAATTAAATTACCATTGGTCTTAGTGCTACTTGTGCGCAAGCACTTCACATAATTGTACAGAGCAGCCGAAATCATAACTCTTTGTTGCAGGCATGGCCTTATCAAACCATTTGGCTGGGATTTTATCAGTCTAGACATAGGATTACTGGAACGACGCTTGTTTGCTTTCTCCTATCACAGATTAGTTAGCTTGACACACGTTTTGAAACCTATTGTCAAAGCTCTTGACTATGAGCCATGTCCGTTCCAAGAATTGTCCAGTCCCATTTATGTGTAGTTGAGCTGTGAGTGAATTCGGCGAATTCGCTTTTGATTAGCTTATCTCATTAAGTTTTAAGACCAGTTTGTCACAAAGGTTTGGATTGACGTACACACAGTTGGGACTCACAGCCGAGGGTTAAGTGAACTGCTTTTGAAACAAGATCCACGACATAGTGGGAATTAGATGATCGGAGGCTGTTTCTGTAAAGGTGACATGTCACTCACGTGGCATCACGTTTTTCCAAGGCCTTCTAGTCATAAAATTCTTTTGTAATGACATCATCGGATAATCGATTTAGGATCACCAAGGCATGGGCTCACCTGCACACGAAATGTTTTATTCAAATGCTAACTTTGGTGGTTTTAAACGGTTCTAACTTCAACTGGTTCTTTTACGGTACTTTGTCTTCTCGCAACTCATGCATAACTGAAGTATTTTGCAACACATTTGACCACTACGGTGACAGAGGGAAAACATCTCAATCGTCCGTTGCATTGGTCACTTTCAACATTTTAACAAGCCCGGTAGGAACTAGGCGACATTGACATTCAATAGCTAAAATGTTTCAATACATAACATTTCTATTTGTACAAGATGACTTCCCGTATGCTGACTTCAGAACGTGCCCTATGCACAATGTGTTGTTATTCATGGCATTGTCCCTGGACTACGAAAGGGATTTGATTGTTGTCCTAACGCGTGTCGGCAGCTTGGAAGAATGCTGGAACCGTGTTCCATTGTCTGACTGACAAAGCCACGTCGGCTGGTAGCCACCCACACCTCATTGAATTTAGCTCATTTAACTACTCATCTCATCCATAGTCATGAAGGCAGGAATCGTTGGAGCCGGCACGTTAAAGCCATAAACGGCAACGTTTTTAGATGCAAGCCTATTCAATTCATGTCAACGCTCCGATAGACAAATTGCTTTATTCAGCCTTGCTTTGCCTCTCTGCGTCAGACCAGACACACGGCGTGGACCAGGACGGCAGACAGATGTAAAACGAGATGATGCTGTTTAGTATTTATCGCTGTACGCCCACGCCTCCCGCCTTCGGGCCGTTCTCCGGTCAGATGAGCTGAAAGGCAAGTCAGAATTTTTGTGATGGGAGCATACGGAAGGGCAACAATGTAACAAAGTCATATTACAATCTTTGTTGTGAAAACGGTTCAAGCTTTCAACAACTTTATCACTGATTTCTTCCGGCCGTTAAATTGACTGAATGACCCGGAATCGGCTTCCTTGAAAGTCAAAAGCATCAAGTGAATGAGGTGTATGGTTCGAGAGCAGGAAGTGAGAAAAGAGGGACTGTGATCCGCTCTAATTAAAATATTAGGCTTCATGACAGATGTCACAGCATAGGGATTCATGGAAGAAGTGTCGGTTAAAAGTTGAAATCACAGGTGTGAGAGCAAACAAAATCTGGCGAACAGATACAAATGCTTTGATATAAATCAAAATGATAAGTCATTTCTGCACCTGAATTTTTCGGGGCAGATGCTCCAGTAATGTACTTCCTCTGTAGCATCTGTAGAGATAGCACCGATCCGAATTTGAGCGAGCATGCATGGGCTTTTATCCTATGGAAAATATACTCTGTTACAGCCAAAAGTTGAATGTTCCCTGGTCATGTGCACGCAACCTGGAGCCCGAACAATAGCGAGGACTGAAAACGTTTTCCCTACCCGGAAACGGGAGGCACTTTTGACCTGGAGTAGGTCACGACCTGGGCATAAGGCATAGGGGGAGCTAGGTTGGACGGCTGATTTTTTTTGCTCATTCACCATTCCCCGGTTGAGTTTAAGTCACAAGTGTGCAACGACCTACCAACATGAACCTGGTAAAAACTCATTTAAACTCCAATCTGTAGTCAAAGCTCGAAGTCATGTACACTTGCGCTCTGGTTGAAATACGGCAGCTTCTTGCCGCAGTTGGGTGACGCATTCACAGCGGCCTCTTCTAACGTTCTAACCTCGGCTCTAAACGCTTCTATTTTGACCTCATGGCTTCATGACCCGGTGCCTGGTCCGGGCATCAGCTGCTTCCGTGAACGTGGCCTCTTGTGGCTGAGGTCACTGCAGTACTCGTAATGCAGGCTTGTTCACATTCTTTTAATTCTTATTCGGAGACAGGATGAGGAAATGAGGAAATGCACATTTCTCATTCACTCTCGACGGATCAAAGTGCATTGCATTTACAACTGGCTAGTGGTGGGTGCAAAAGCAACGATTGCTCATGTTCTCATGCTAATGCTCAGCTTTGGCATTTCTAAATTAGGACTCCTGGGACTCAAGTCTCAACTTGAGTCTGGATGGAAGAGGAAGTGTAAAAAATCATTACGGCCAAATGTGGACCTGATTTGTGCCTGAGAGTTTGACTGTTTCTCACGATTTCACGTCCGGCACTTGTGCCCAACATGCAAAGATCAAAATCAGGAGATCAGGTCCAGGATGCGAGGCCAAAGGCCTCTGAAGAATAATTATGTTCACCCGTTCCCTCCAGTTTTGGCATCTTTCTATTGTTGGCCAAGGCATTAGGGACACGGAATGTTCGCGAAGGGTGGGTGACTTACTCTATAGTGGACTTGGTGGAGAAGAACGGGCATTTCCCGCTGTCGCCCCTCTGGGAATGCCTAGTGGCGAGCAGACCAGGACCAGATTCGTGTGGGATTTTCCGGGATGAATGACTGCTTTACCGGGTAATAAAACGCTGTTGCAGTAATGCACTATAAGGTCTCCTCCAGCAAGGGCGAGTGAGGGGCTTGAGCTGTGCATGCTAGCTATGGAACCGAAGCTTAGGAAGGAGAGGGTGAAGGGTAGCTTACAAGGCTTGTGGCTTACTTTTAGAGGCAGAGGAGGCTTTGTGGGGGAGTGAAAAATGTGCAAGTAATAGAATCCTTCAGTTTGTCATAAATTGTCACGACCACTTAAATCCTCAATACAAAATCATCCCACTTCATCCAACTAACTCTTTGAATGGCTACAAAAAACGTCCCTATACCGTGAGACACACAATCAGCTTTCATTTGGTTCCCCAAACAGTGTCTATCATGCAGGCAGAGGCTCACTTGAAAGTTGCTGAGATTACCCGGCATACTGTTCATGTCAATCATTAAATGCAAGATCGGGAACTGTTTCCGGTTTCACGCGCTTTTATCATAAGTTGATCCTTTTAAAAAAGAGTACTGTGCTTTTTGAGCCCGAAAGGAAGAACTCACAGAGCTTCAAGACTAGTTATCTAAGATGCCAATTTAGAGACTCGTTATCATTTACAAGTCATCAAAAAAGGGTGCAGTGGACACAGGTAGAAGAATGCTGATGAATCCGAATTATTCTTGGCTATGCCTTGATTGCTGTAACCTTTCCCTCGCTTCTGTAAGAGCAAAATTACAGATGAAGTAACTTCCAGTCAAATCAAATGTGCGTGCCCACCGCCAAAAATTTTTATCGCACTCAAACTGCCAACAATTGTTAGGGTAACGGAAAGGGTATCACGAAAAGTAGCACATATTTATGAATGGACTGGAAGCCGCATGCAATTACATAAAATCGGGAGACGAGAGGAAACGGAGGTGGTGAATGGAAACACAGTTAGCTTAGGGTAGTTGCTTACAAGTTACAACTGCGATTTCCCCACATGCATACCGATGCGGTTTCATCCCCCAAAGGACAAACTACCCTGTTACGGAGCTTACACGTCTAATCTAGTTCCCGGCAGAAATCACTTGTTCAACTCTTCCGAATTCCTCCAGCACGCAACCGGGAAGTAGCTGGAAACTTGGAAAAGTCGCCGCAAGTGATTCTAGTAATACAATCATTTGAATGCAGAATCACTGCATGTTCCTCTGCTCTCACGGTTGAAACGGTAGTAGCACGGTAACAAGACAGATTCTCACGGGGGAGGAGGAGGAAATGACGAATACTGTCTCACGTCATATTTCACTGAAAGTATATAAGTATGCATTTGTTAAATTATTTTCACGCGTCATGAATTTTTTTGTTTACCGTCGTCTTCATACTCATTTCTATTAACCACTTCATTAGAAATTCAATAAGTTTTCTGAACTCAATGGCTATGAAAGCTCCTTCAGAAAACAGATTCATACGTAATGAGAAGTTGGTGGAAAATAGTCTGGATGCTATCGAAGGGATTCTTGACTCGCTAAAGGTTGGAAGGGAATATAGCCTTTCATTCTTATGACTCTGCTTTTGCGTGAAAAATCATAGTTTGAACCAAATCCTGCAGCAGGTCGTCTGTCCTACAATATAACCAGTCATTCTCTCTCGCTGTCACTTAACTTATCAATGCTGAAGGTGGATTGTTAGTAAACTGTTCTGTAAAACTCTGCAAAACCTCGATAAGAATGTTTACAAACGTCACAGAACGATTACTTATCCCAAGATAAAGATTAACTCGGTAATAAAACAAACTATGGGCTGCTATAAAAGTCAAAATAAAAGTACAAGTTTCTCAGAAAGTTTTCAGCCACAAGAGAGAGTTCCAACTGGACACATCGTATCGTCAGAAGAGCATAATTTCTGTTCCACTCAACCTATTTCAAAACCTGATACACCACCTGCTTCACGGGTTTCATAAGATCTCCGCACAAGGTAAGAAAACTAGTAAAATTTCCATGGACAAGATTACGCTTGAAAATCATAGACAGTTGGTGTAAAGAAAAAGTCATCGGATGAATAAAACGGCATTGCTTCTAATTTTCAGGAAGTCTACAGAATGTATTTCAGGGTGCCTGAGCGTTTAAACGAGTTTGTCGACCCAGAAGACAAGCTTCTTCAGGATCTAGAGTTTGCTTACCAGAAACACGATTTTACTAAACTGAAAAATTTTTCGACGACTATATTAATCCACGGGCCGACAGGCATTGGCAAACAATCCCTGATGACGGAGTTCGTGTATCGCCGCTTGCAAGGTTGTACGGTTCTTTGGCTCACTGGTTCGCAGGAAGAAGTGGAAGACCTGATAGTGGAGTACGCTGAAAAGAATATGCCAGGATTCATCAAAAGAAGAAAAAACGGGATGCTTCTAAAAGGAAAAGGATTTATAAGTAAAATTCTTGAACGAATATTCCACCAGCGTACCATCATAATTTTAGACGGAGCCATCAACCCGGAAATTACGATTCAAAATATGTTTACGGAGACTTTGGGTCGGACCAGACGAGGTGACATTCTTCATCCCTGCTGCTTTGTTTTGGCTACGGAGGACTTAACCGATACATTGCCTGGTACCAACGTTTGCATTTCAATGACGCCTCCAATAGTACCAAGTATTCAGCTTTCCCCAGATGAACAAAGTTTTGCTGAAAAATTCGGCTCCCATCCTCTCATGATAGAATTTTTTCGCCAACTGCGCCACTTCTTCCCTGAGTTCAACCACCAAGGACTAAAAAGCCAGAGTGAAAACATGACTGAGAACTTTTACAGACTTTGCGATCTTGCCTTGGAGAAGATACAGCTCACGGAACGGAGCGAAGACATCCAACAGATTTTGCAGATTTTATCCATGCTTACATCCCAAGAAATTTCAAAGGAGTTGTTAGTGACGATATGGCAAGCTTTGAATCCGAGTGCTGGACAAGACAGGCTGAACCAAGCTTTACCGTACTTGAAGTTATTCGGGGTTAGAGGAGTAGAAACCGCCACTATATCTGCTCCTCGGATTCTCCAAGACTACGTTATTAAAGAGATGGGACAAGGCGTGCTGCAGTCAAGATTCTCCAATTTGTCTAAAGTCGACCTCATGGAGCAGTTTCTGGTGCATGTAGATCCTACCAAGTTAGTTAAAGAACTACCAGCCTCGGGTCATGACAGCATCATACTGGGTTGTGCTAATGTCCTCAAAGGGAAAAGACCAGCTTCAGCACTTCGTCTGCTATCGACATTTAAAATATTGGATGAGCTACAACTGAAAACTAGGTACAACACCACAACTCATGATGTCGTTAAACTGCAGTGGGAATGTTATTTGAATAGCCGGAAGTATGACGAAGGGGTTGCGCTCATAGATTTAGCATGTGAAGCAGCACGTCAGGTTGACGGCCAAAATTCAATTTTTTTGGGCCAATTGAAGTTGATGCAGGCTGAGTCGTTGTTTTACGCCGATAAAACTGATAAAGCAATCGAAGTTTGTAGAGAATATCTCAAGCAGTGCCCTGAAACAGAGCGCCTAAGGTTGAGAGAAAATTTATGCTACTATTACATTTCAGTTGGGAATAGTCAAGCTGCTTCTGAGCTCCAAATTCATCTGCACAATTACTACATGGATCTTTCAGCTGATGCAAAGCAAAATTTGTCCCGAAATTATTTTAAACTTCGGAAATACAACGAGGCTTTACCTTTAATCAGGGAAGCTCACGAAATTCGATTGAGTTTGCATGAAAGAGAAAGTGAGAAGGTGCAGGAAACTGAAAGGTTTCTGACGCAAATGCTTCAAAAGACAGGGAGTCATGCCGAAGCTATTGCTATTGCTCTTGCACGATTAGAGATTTTAGAGAAGAGGTATGACAACAAGCACAATATAATTCTGAGTGTTAAACAAGAGATAGCTGATCTTCTACGGGAAAAATCTTTGCTATTAACCCACGAGGTGCTAGCATGCAGAGGATTCATTTACGGCAAAGAGGATATGCAAACTTTGATTGCAGGTGTGAACAGCGTGCTAAGCGGCGTTCAGCTAAATGAAAATAGTACTTTGGAGAAAGCAGTCGGAATTCTAACTACAATGTATAATAATGTAATGAAGAACCCTGAAATTATCTCTAAAGACGCTGCTAAACAGATCAATTTAACATTCTTTAAAATCGCTAGAGAACTAAGTCAGCATAGGCAGTTTGAGAAAGCTTGTGAAATTCTAAGAGTTGCCCAAAAACTTCACAAGGAAAAGTTAGGGATGCATCCAGATACGGCAGAAGTTAATACGATGCTAGCTAAACACTTATGGGACTTTTACGGTGTTGAAAAACAGATCAAATATGAATATCTGCTTATAGAAGCACTGAGTCTTAATGAAGAAGCGCTTAAAATATATGAAGAACATTCAATCAAAAATTCAGGAGAGTACGAGTCCAAAGCAATTAGAACTCGTAACAGTATAGTTGTGGTTCTGAATAGTTTGAACAAACAAGAGCAAGCAGTGGAGATGCAGAGAAAGCACGTCGAGATTTTGAGCGGTTCTCCGTTATACGGACCAGATCACGAATATACAAAGAAAAATATGAATTTGCTGGAAAAGGCTGAGGCAGACTTGGAAAGAACTGGAATGTATTCGTGAAAGCGTGAAAACAGGTTTTTTGAGGAGTTAGTAGATGTGTGTAAAGAAGTAGTCGATGAGTCTAGTCTAGTATATGTAATAGTTCGTAGTTAGTAGATGGAGTTAGTAGAGACTAGTTAGTAGATATAGAGCTAGTAGTTCGCTAATGTCACAGAACCACTACGTGTGAAGGTAACAAGACTTGTTGATTTCTGGAGCACTGAGAATTCTTATTTATGGATCAGTTGTCTGAATGGAATAGGATACATCTTTTGTATGAAGCCTTCAGCAATTTCTGTACTCAAAAGGATTGTTCAATGTGGTGTGGCAATTAAACTTTAACTGAATACATGTGATATTCTTTGGGAATTGATTCTTGTGTTGCAAAGTAAACTCCATTCGGGCCATATTTCTACGGCATACTGATTCGCCGGAAGCTCTCAATGTCAGTAGAGAAAGTGCATCCCTGAAAGAGAGTGCTGTCACGCCAAATTCAAAAATCGAATTCAGATTTCAAGTCACTCACGCAGAGTATTGACGCACGGACCTCTTTAGTACAGGGGAACTTTTGCGATCGCATGAATAGGTATAGAATTTAACAGCTCGAGTGTGACCAAAAGCGTCTAACAGCATGAGAGAAGCGGGTATTATCCTCTCCAGGATCCTCCTTCTCTTCACACCTTATTAACTGTGAACAAGACACGGCGTGGCATCACTATCTTTCCACTCTACCTCAACCATATTACAAATCCCCTTAAGTGATCATTGTGCAGTTAACCGGATTGCAAACCACATGCTGCTGAGCTGATTGCAGTACTTGAAACTGAACAAGAGGCAATGTGCTACTCCTCATTCTCTGCTCCTTCATCTTTTCCACACAAGGGCTTCGTTTCGAGCCAAACTCTTTTGAGCGTGAATTATCCGACATTCAGACCATGGCTTTGCCATTGGCACTGGCTTACTTTAAATCCAGGGCTGGCATCAAGTGCCGTGCTTTTGCGGTTCTGTGGTCTCAAGAGCAGGAGAAAAGTAACAAAAGAGAAGCGGGAAGGGTTCTTGGGGAGCAATGGCAGTTTTGCTCTTGAAATTGGATAGATTTTTGTAAAAGATCTGTGGGAAAGAAAGCAGGAAAATTGCTTAATTCACCTAGAGATTTGGGAAACTGGGTGCATTCCTTCGAGAGCTTGCATCGCATCCTCCCCGTGCCTTTTCCTACGAGCGTCTCGATAAAAATAAATCTAAACTCACTTTACACACGCCAGTCTTCATTTCACACAGTTTGCTCTTCCTCTCCTTCGCATCATGGACAAAAGAGTCCGATACGGGAAGTTGGAGAAAGGAACAACAGCTTTCACCCATCCAAACTGCCATGAGCCGGGGCTGAAAGTCAGTCAAGCGTCACTTATGCTTATTGACGCATTCAAGGAAAAGATAAACTAAATTTGATCAACTTTCTCTCGCTTCTCCTTGTAATTTTGGTGTATCTGCGCTCTGTATCAAACTTCCCTCTTCGAAGTTGCCTTTCAGGATTCATGTTGTGGTTTGTCCCTAGTAGGACTCGTTACACATGGAGATTTCTCGAAGGAGGGCAAAACTTTCCCTGGCTTTCACCCGCTGTTTCATGCATTCAGTTGCAGGAACATGCTCGGACTGCAGTTAGAGTGGATGTTGTAGTCAAAGGTGTTATTTTGATCTTCAAAGCGAGAAGAAATTTTAGCCAAGATGCAGTCCGGCTTCACCGGAGCGAGGTGTTTATTTTGGTCTTTTAGGGTAGGATTTCACGTCACTCCAGCGGGTATTAGGTTTCAATAAAAATTTATTGCAGCACTCATAGAATTAAGAAGAATCTGTTATGGAAATACCTACTTCTCTGAGGTCCCCGAGCAGGGATGTGCGGTCTCCCCAGTGCCTGCCATTGACACCACGACGATGGAGAATGACTCGGCAATCTACTGGAGTATTTTCAGCTCGGCTATAAAAAAGCCAGAGGGAGAACAGGGGAGCTATTAAATTTGATACGTTTCCACTTTTTACATAATCTGCGGGCACTTGCGGTGAATAATTCGGACCGTTTCGGCCGTTTTAGGAGAAAAAAAGGAAAGAATCTCGGCAGAGCCAAAAGTAATTTGAATTTTTGGGGAAAATCCAAGGAATATAAAGTAAGTCGGTGATTTCCATCCACTTTACCCGAACCCGCCGTCCCCTTTCTCTAACCCAGAGTTGAATTAGATTTATGGCTATGATGATGAGCTATTTTCTCTCTTTTCACTCTCGCGATGGCTCCTGAGCACACTGTCGAGAATGCGTTTACGTGTCCTAAATCCTTTGGCTACCGAGCGGATACGGACAGAAGGACCAGTAGCCAAAGGACAAAGCGGGCGAACATTCCAAAAATCCGCCACATACTTCCCGCATTATGAGAGGGTAAAAGAAATTTCGCCAAATCTCTCAAAGGGGTTTACTTAATAGCCTCATATATTTCATCCGAACGTCCCGCTTCCACCGCCAGTCACGGCTCGCCCAATAATACCCGCCTCCCTCTTGAACAAAATGCCCGTTTTCCTAGCCTTTGTGCACGGGAGAGTGGGCGCAAAGTCATCGGTTGTGCGCTACTGGTCAGCGGACCGTGGACAATCTATTCATAACTGCATGGACATCGTGCACGATTTACCGTGAATGCCTTGATCGAGTCGAGAGAGCAGAGGAAAGTGGGAAAGGCTTGGCCAGGGAAAAAGTTTGGCCAGTACACTGCCTATGTGAGTTGGAAAAGTTTGCTTGAAAGCAGTTTCCAAGTCGGTGCTCTATCTTAATCAATACGGCATTCAGCCGCCGCCCCACCCTCCGCAAGGAACGAAACTCATTCCTGACCCTTGAGCTGACCTCTCATGAATCAACCTCTTCTCTCCCTGTACACGAGCTTTCATCTTGCTTTCTCCTGGGTTCGGGTTCTGGGTTCTGGCCTGGCTGTGTGTCTGAACTCTCAAGTCAAGATGTCGGGGCTTTCTCTATCAATGCTTGGTGGTGAGAGTGAGTTTTGTTCTGGGCTGAGGTTGAGGGAAGTTGGGCTCGTAAAATTTGATGCTCTTTTCTCTCTTGGATTCGAACTCGGGTCGATGGTGAACAACATGGGATTTACCGGATTTTGCACATAGATGGGTCCCTTTGCAGGATCAATTTAAGCAGAGTTGAAAAACTAGTCTATAAACATGCATTAACTGAAATTAAATTGGAGAATGCAGCGCTTAAGACCTGTCGCTTATTACAAAGACCTATTACCTTCCTGAAAGGAACGCTTTTTCTGACACTAGATTAAAACATTTCTAGGGATAACAAGACCAGTGCCTCAATCTTGATTTTCTACTAGTTGCCAAGAGGTTTTAGAATTCCGAAATACTTCCCTTATCTTGGTATCTTTTTTAGGAGGATTCGTCACCTGTACTGGCGCGAAATTGGAGTGTACAGCATGTCCAGAAAAACGTTTTCAATTTCGGACAACAGCGTGCCAGGCTTGTAAATCAATTCCAGTCTCAATAAAACTGTCAGCGGTTTTATCATACGGTAGCATTTTTGTGACAGGTTTCAAAAAATATTTGCTTCACATTGAATTATTGCCCACTCCACGTCAGTATGAGCTGAATACAAAGTTCGGTTGTTTAGCTGGAGTTGTTGAAACTGTATTCTCCCGTTCGGTTTCAGATTTCAAGTGGATTTAGGCCCAGTCCAGATACAGTCAAGTTCCCATACACAGCAGGAATACATGACATGTTTCCGTGGTAAAATCCCAAAAAATGGTACACTTTCACCACCACTATGCTCCAGTTCCAGCTCGACGAGCCCGACCATAAAGGAACAGGTGGTGCGGGGATGGTAACAAAAAACAGTTGTTGTTGTTTTACGTTTAGTCACGCCTACGAAAAAGCTTTAGTTCCCGTCAGTTACTCAATCACCTTGGTTTGAAATCTGTCCTTGTTGACATTGCTACTTCATGCTTTAATCGAATTAAACCGTGAATGAGCTCATAGATCCCCTTTGATTTTTGAGGTGAATAAAAACAACCAATGTTTATAATCTACAGCAGGTGAAAAGATTCAGTTTGAAGGTCTGACACCAATGACAAATGTAATTTGAGCTAAATTCCATGGAGCTGTGTCCAAGTTCTAGGCTATACTTGTTACAAATTAACAGATTATAGATAACGCTGGCTGTGAGGAATCGAAGCATTGATGCAATGAAGCCATGATGGAATTCTCACTTCCAGCTTGCTGGCCTACATGTTGAAGTAAGGGGAGGGGGTATTTCAAAAGGAGGGTTTGGTTCTCAAGGCCGGAAGAGGAAGAGACCGGAAGTTGTCATAACGACGTCATATTAACTTGAAGCCGACCGCAACAAAACTAATGGCTGTTTTATCCCCGACAGCCGTTGTTAATTTCAGACCGCCTGCCGGTACTCAAAGAGTAAATCAAAAGGAGCAGTTTAATTCCAAGTGTCAAAATCAGTGGAACAGAACCATCATTTGATGTGCCGTTGTGCCAATTCTGCAGCTAAAGTTGTTAAAAAATATGAAATTTTGGAAAGAACCCTTACAAATGCTTATCTGATTTGCAGGCTTTGATTCTATACCTTTATGGACTAACGGACTTATCTTGCGCTACCTGATTAATTTCATTAGACGGTGGAACTACACCTTGTGACTTTCACACGACTAACCTGGAAACAAAAGCTCTCATTGCATTTGTTCTCATCCTCTGACATAATCAATTTCTCTGAACTTGGCACACACAAAGCCCTGCTTTCATTTCCAGCTGCGATATAAATACCAATCTGGCCAACTAACTTCAGCTGGAGTCCTTAGTAGCAGCAGCACCGGCTACTTTCCATATTATCCGATGGTTTCGTGACGAGCCAATAATCTCGACTAGAGTATTACAATTAATTCGCCCTAAGCCATCCAACGTATCCAGGAGGTAACAATCAAAGAAACTACTTGTGAAGTTTACAATTTTTTCTGAACATTAGTTGCATGCTACCTCCTGGTTTTATCCAAGCCACTGCAGACATTCAGGTAGCCCTTGCCACACTGTAGATGAACTATTGAAAAAATGTTATTGTGACAGCCTGATCCTTTTCACTGAGTGACTGGGGTGAGCCATCGGTTCGATCGGTAAAGTATGATGAATTAGCCAAAGGAGTTACCACTGTAGTCTACTACTGATGAAGCAGGGATCGAAAATCATAATGATGGTCACTGTCAGGTTGAGGTTTGATTTTTTGATGCAAGTTCGAAGCGACAGGGCGGAAAGTGGACCTAAAAAGGATTGACGGTTGCCGACAGAGCAGACCTCCCAGAGTCATAAGGGTTGCATGTTTGGAGGGTCTGCGGAGGGGAAATTGTATCAGAGAGATGATAATAAATAAATCATGAAACTACCGTAACACTTCTTCTTTTACCTTCAGCCATTGCATACACCATTCTGAGCACAGGGGAGTGTATTGAGTCACTTATACTTTATGTGGCATCTCATGGAGCGATACACCTCATTTTCGCAGCTCATTACGCTCTCATCCACTCTGATCAGGGATCTGATCTCTTTTGCTATCGGCCGCATGCTCTCAGATTCCCCCACGTCTCATGACCACGTAGCTCTTAAATCAGTCCTGATTCTCGAGTGAGTGGAGAGCATAATATAGTATAATAGAACCCAGGAATCAAACTGAGCCTTTGAACGCATTGTTTAAAACCACGGAGGAATCAACGAGCTTGAGGCAATCTTCCACTCTGTAATCTGCTTTCATCTTAATTCAATTCCGTGCATTCATTGTTCTCCTCCGCTGGTTAATCAAGTTTTACATTCAGAAGGGATCAAATCACGAATCCTTCTTCTTGTTAATCCGACGTAGTGCGCTGCAACATTCTTTGCAAGTCTTGGTCCAGATGAGCTTCTCTGTTTACATGTCCATGCATAAGATGCGTTAGCAAAAGATGATTTTAGGCTGAGGTTTAGGAACACATTAGACAAAATGTTGGCACGAGCTGGAGAAGCCCTAGAAGGATTTACCCATGCTCCAAGATTTTATGAACATGGAATCACAGTTACTTTGACACTTGACTTTACGTCAGTTTATAGGATCTGTTTTCCATAAAATTTAACTTGTGGTCATAAGCTTTAAAGTATTTACAAAATATGTGCACGGTGCTTTGAAAAT
>VRMD01001320.1:0-17569 GCA_009872375.1 Sminthurides bifidus
GAGATCAGTTCCGTTCGGATGAAAGCGCTCGGCATGAGCAATAGCCGTGCTTTATTTGACTTGGATTCCTGCTGAATCTCAAGAATGGTATCAATAGAACCTCCAACGTTTCCTAAGACATCTTTCGTTGCAAAGTAAGCAAAAAATTTTGATCAAAGTCGAGTTCACATGTAAGGAAAAAGGAAAGAATATGAACAAATTCGTACATGCTTGGGTTTATGATCTGGGAGAAAGTATGGATGGTTCAAGACCCATCCTGATGTTTAGCTAGGGTTGGAGCTGCTTTAACTTTGAACTTTGAAATAACCTTCTTCCTAACCAGGGTATACACGGTAATTAGAAGCGTGATGGATGTACTGATAGGTGAGGCAGTGAGCCTGGTGTCAAGCTTTAATTATTGCACACGTGGAAGTAAATATCCAGAACTGTGAATGAAACACTCCTTTGGCTTATAATAACACCAGATGGCTGCGAAAAGTCAAAGATGTTTTCTTGTTTGCTGGAAACCAGGAAGGCACAAGGCGGAAGGAGTGAAAGTAACTTTTAGCATTATATCCGTGCAAAGAGGGGCTTGAGAGACAGAAAGTTGAGACGAGCAAGAGGGAATAGAGCAAGCTGTAGGATTGGAAAGCTGGTACGGCAATACGAGCACCTACAGAGAGAATCTCAAGCGTATCGTACACGTCGAGCGGCAGAATTCAAGAGCGGAACAAGATAATGTAAGTGGTGAAAGTAAGAGATAGAGAATATGGACAGAGAACTGACGGATGGAGTGAGATACAGGCTGGAAAGTCGTGGTAAAGACGCACCACTGTAAACCTTCTATCGGTGAAAGTGAGCAAGCATGCAATGCTTTCGTAACAATCTCCCTTGCTGTGTTGACAAGCTGATGCTGTATTTTTTTACCTTTCACCTTGTGCCCGAGCGTAAAGAAGCGATTGGGGGTGAGGATACACTCTCTTAAGAGTAAGGTAAATGGGAGAACTGTCAGGAGTTCCCCTTGAGCGAAAGCGATACCAGAGAACAAGGGTCCAGGAGAAAGTATGCGCTGTATCAATGCCATATTTCTTTTGACATGAACAAGTTTTGATGGCAGCGTGTATCCTACTAACGTTACGTTACAAAAGGCTTAAGGAATCCAAGATGGCGGTTGAAGAAGAAGGAGAGAAACATATTTGACCAGTATGCAATTGTTCAAAGGGTAGCTAGCGAAGTAAAGGATTCGGAATGAAAATGGCGGAATTTGATAATTTTAAAGAAAGTTACCGGAAGCTTTTTGCTCGGGATGAAGGCCGTGGGGACCCATCAACAGGTGAAAGACGGTTTTGGATTTCGTTTTCCAGCGTTGTATTCGTCAGTCGTATTCTTAGATAGCTCTTGTAGGCGGTTCGTAGCGGTCGCGCTCTAATTCCGTACAGTAGTGCGTTACAGCTCGGCGTTGCAAACAAGCTCACTGAGCCGATCATCATCAGGTACTCCGGAGCCACATGGTTCTTACAAAATATTTCAGCTATCTGTGTGGCACAAAGTAAAGAACCAATGTTATTTTCCAAGCCATGTCATCCTCATCGTATGTTGGAAGCAATTGATCTGCGTACACGTCCCTTTCAAACTACATGGACCGTGAACATGCATTTTCATATCTGAGAGCATTTCTCCATCAGTTTGCTTTGGAGCAATGTTGGCTTTTGGTGCAAACCGAGTTCTTTCGAGGGGACAATGCCTTCTCTACTTTCTCTTTATCTCGCTACTCTTCAATGAACTTGCCATTAATAAACTATCATTTGTGCTTCCCTCCTCCTTGTACAAGGGTGCACATTCCATGTCTTGCCACCGTATGTACACACGACCATTCGTCTGCATGTATCAAGTTGCAGAGTTCCATGAACATTCCGCCTTTTATCTCCCCTCTCCGTCCCCGGCGTCTTGTTATTCCTTGCTGCAAGTGTGGCCATTGAATCTCCACTCTCTCGGCGGTGAAGAAACGCATAAATTCCTCCGGTGAGGTCGTAGGTGGAAGCACAAATCTGCCTGTCATTGTACAGAGGTGCTCTGAGTTCGCGAGAGCGGAGTCAATTTCGCTCGCGGGACTTTCGTATGACAGTTTATTCACTCATGTTCATATTTGTGTGATTAGTACAGAGGCTAACTATTGTTGACGCGAGACGATCAAGGGTTACTGTGGAGCGTGATGTTAATATTCATGCTGAGCTGGGGGGTTGGGTGATATTTGCAATTCGGTGCTTGCAATTCGCACTGCGATCCCTCCATTCGGATCGTACGGAGAGGCGTGATATGCTCATGCACCGAAGTTACATAGTGCCATCATCAGGTAGCTTAAACTATCACCTACTTTCGGGACTTTGGCGGAGCAGACGGTGCAAGGAGGGGGAGAGAAGTTATACGTGTGGCATAAACAAGAAGGAATCCTTGACTACGCCTGAATGCTAATGGAAGGCGAAATAATATGAGAGAGTATCTACAATATGAGCGTGTTTCCTGGAGCCAGTTGGCTTGTATGATTTCACACCGGTTGATACACAGGCACACACGTCCATTCTTATTCTCCAGCCTCTTCAGAATTCACAGCTGTGATCACGTCAATCCCAGACGGAAAGACATAAATGCAAAGCCAGGAACATTTCCTATTCTGCTCACCATTAGACGTTTCGTCTTCGCCGGATGCTCATTTCAGATGCTGTGAGTCACATAAGTGTAACTTTTTCTTCTTTTTGTAGTACCTCGAGCAACTTTTTCATTTAATAGTACTATACTATTTCCCTATTTTCATCTCGAATCCTTCTTTGCTCCTGCCCTCGTGGTGTTTTTCCCTCCATGAGTCAGGCAAGGGAGGATTTGATGCATTTGATAAAAAATCCTGTGCCGATCCAGTTTGCTTTACAAAAAAAAATGACGAGAGAAGTCTTGGTGAGGAAAATTGCAAGTGGTGGAAACTATATCATCTTACGAATTTAATTTGGTGCCATGGTCTCCTGAATTCCGGTATTCAGGAAAAGGGGAAAAGTTTTTACTTTCTTTTGCTATCAAAGGAGAATGACTTTCTCCACAGCCTTTTCTCACCCACATTCACTTCCCTTGCTGACAAGTACCAACTCGCATCTATCAAGTCCTGACTAGGAGTGAAAACATCTAAGAAAGTGAGAATGAGACCCGATGTGGGAGCAAAAGACTCTCAACGGGCAATGAGTAGGAGTTGCATCAGAGCCGAGAAATTAGTTTCATTGTAGATGAAGAGACGGTGAAATTTGTTTAAATTAGGAAAACACTTACGAGTATGAATATGAATGGGCAGTGCAGGAGAATGAGCGTGGACAAGTCCTCAGCCACGGCTCGGCAAGCTCTTGACCTCGCTGGAATGTTATTAACCCAGAGTCCCGTGGGGGGTGCGGGGGCCATGCCTTTGCTCCGGGTAACGGTCGCTTGAGCGGTTATTGTCACCATGGTCATGGCCAGTAGGATTCTGTGAGACTGTCTCCTCGCAATGGATAACACGGCCAAATCACAGACCAGGAGCACACACATGGGGGCGAAAATCAAGAAAACAATGTACTCCGCAGTCCACATGACACTCCACCAACTCACGCCGTACACCTTGGGTAGACAGATGCCGAGTATAGGACGGAATTCGTAAGACAAGTTTGCCGTGGTCACAATCAGAGCACCGCTAGGTTCCGGCTCTGTCGTAAACGTACCCTGTGTGTCACTGTAAGTGCTGTCTAGTTCCGTGCCCTCACCTCCGACCCATTTCCCCGCGCTTTCATCCAACTCGTTGTAATTCATCATCACGGTGGGGGGAAGAATTATGGACGAGGATGGCGAAGCGAGTTGCTCTCCTCCTTCATAGTCTAGCGCGTTGGCGGAATTTCCGCCTAATCTCACTTTAGAGCTTAAGGTTTCCCATCCGGTGGAATTATTACTGTTGGAAAAGTTGTTTTCTCCTCGGTTCATTTGCAGCTCAGGGTAGAGAACCAAGTCGTCACCGCCACCGTCCCCAGCTGCTGATATGCTTCCTGGTGAGCTCCGTCTTCCGTCTAATCCGTCCAAGAGCACTGAACGAGAGTCTAACTCTTGAAATGATGAACTTAGGAGGGAAGTCATCATCAAAACCACACTTAAGAACCACACAATTAGGAAATAAAACGCTATCCGACGCGTCGTCGCTATCTGCGAGTATCGAAGAGGGTAGACGATGGCTATTGCTCGATCCGCACTGGAAACAAATCGAGTCAAAGATGAGGAATTTCCTCTTTCTTTCAGCTATCCCATCAATATGTGACTGAGAGAGAGAGAGACAATGTGGCAAATTGGCACAAATCCAGACTGGAAAGTTCCGCACATGCATGCGTGCGGATCTACACATAGAGGAGCAGGGACAGAGGAAAGCTAATGAAGAGCTAATGAAGGAGTTACGCCTCATTACTGTTTACACATGTGGGAAAGGCTGGAGGGAGGCCTTACCTGAGGGCACACACCGACCATACTGTTGCAAGCTGCAGAATTAGTAAACCAGATCCGCAAATCCCACAAAAAGGAGCGATGGGTGAAAGGAAGACAAATCGTTTTCCAAGGATCGAGGGGCTTAAAAAGCACAGATGGAAAAGGCTTCCCCCAAATCCACACCAGCTCAAGTGCAGTAATATCCATTCGCTGCTCGTTCGAGTCTGAAATGTCAAATCCCGCACAAAATCCATTCAATCCATCCCGTCTGCTCCGTATCCACAGATATTTAATAATCTTCCCTTCTACTGTATCTTTCCTTCTTTCAGCTTCCCTTCAGCATCTCTCATGTCAATAATAATGCGTTAATACCCAGCATGAACTGTACTTTTGCTCTCCTCACTTACTCCTTGGACTTGAAAAGCCTACTTTAAGTACATGTTTGTCGTGCGATCTTCCGTCCTCTTATCATCCAACGATTTCCGCATTTCGTCTTGCGTCATCACATCACAATGTCTTTCATCTCTTCCTGGCTCCAGAATCAGTTTAGAGTTTGTTTGTACTACTAGTGCAATTCTAATTTCAGCACGTGAATTTGTTTCTTCCCGGGTGTATTTATCGGTTTCTTCCAAACTACCTCGCAATTTTCCCTTTCTTCAGCCCGGGTCATCAGCTTCGACTACTAGATATGCTCGATCTTGAGGTTTTGACTGCAGCAAGTTTATTTTGGAAAGCTGGCTAGTTTGGGAGAAATACATATGCTCGCCTTCGAGAGGAGATGCTTACTCTCGGGCTTTCACTGCCGTTCCCCAAGAGTTAATCCAGGAGACGCGCGCTTTCTCCAGCTCATCTGTTGTCTGAGAGGGCAGAAGTGCACAACGCATTGATGGAATTTTACGCGATTCTGTGCGGAAAATCCTGCGGTTTGTCTGCCTGCCTGGCGAGTGAGATTACGCGGTGAAGTTAATAGTGTGTTGTCACAACTGTTGAATGCAGCCAGCTGGATGTAACTGGCTGACAGCTCGAGCAGAAAAAACGGAGAAACTCTTAGCTGGAGGAAAACTCACCCCTTGTGCTTATCAGGTCTGCTTTCATTCATTCCCGTCTGGCTTTTGAACTGGAATGAGAGCCTGGGCATTTTACCGGAGCTAAAACTGACAGCACCTTTTTCTCAGAGGGTGGGATGAGAGAATGTATATTTTGTAAAACCGGGGAATAATTAAAAGCGACAAGAAGTCACGACTGCAACATGTAGCGAATTTGGAAACGGCGTAGAAACTCTCCTTCCAAAGTCCCAAGCCAGTCGGTGGTTAATGTAAACAAGTGGAAGGTTATACTAAGCATGAAAACCAATTTGCATCTTCCGGTATCTTTTAAGTTCTTCCATTGCCTCATGTTTTGAATGTTTTTTCTACCTCGTGGAGTAGACAGGAGGTAAGAGAGACTAACATTTATTTTCTCCCTTGAGTTTCTTCCTCGGCTCATGCTTACGTATCCTACTGGGCAAACTCTAGTAAAAGTTAATGAGAAGGGATATGTATGTACTTGAGTAATGATTTGCATTCTTTGCCCCTATGTTAAGTTCCCTGGAGTGTGCTGGCTGAATTTGATCCTGGTTTTGACTGGGTCACGTGTTGAACCTTTCGGTTCAAAGGATAATGCCTATAAATTGTAGTGATTCCTGGAATGAAAGTTGAAACTTACCTTTTTGTTCCAAAATAAAATTACAAGTATGTAAAGATTGGACAAGATGCCAAAAATTCCCATGAAACATCCCAGCACTCCCACAATTACATGAATCATTTTCGACTGGTGCGGGCACTTGAATAATGGGAGTCTTTTCCAAGCTCGTTCTTTTCGTCCTTAATCGGAAAATCCGTCCTGGCAATTTGATGAGGCTGTCCAAGTTCACACGCTCCTTCCTCGTCCTACGTACTGGAAAGAAAGGCAAGTTTTCAAATTCAGTTTTAATCTCGGCTCATTCTTAGCTAATACTTTGCTAAGCCTTTGTTTTTTTCACAAAGATAGAGCATGTTAGCCTGATCTAATAGAACAGGAAGCAAGTGCCTTAGTAAATTAATTTTCTTTGAAAATGTAAAGCTCCATCTTCTCTGTAGTATTAGTAGGATATGACGACATAAAGACATAGAGATGATATACGCAACTGATGTTAAATTTTTTATGATGATGAGAAGCCCCAATTTTCGTGCTGGAAAGAATTTAACGACCACAAAAGGGAACGTTCTCGCTCAAGCATTAGCTTTAAAAAATCATCTGAAGGAAAGGATCCTTCCTCCGCCTCGGCTCAAAGGAAGGGAATAAAAAATGTCTTGCATAATTTATACATTTTAGCTCTAACTCCGCCATTCCCTTCCTTTACTCGCAACTTCCCGTAACTGGATTTTGGTGAGTGTGTGACGCAGCCTTTCCACAAGTTTGCTTTCCAGTCAAGACTTTATATGTTTGCTTTAATTTATGGGGTCATCGAAGTTTGTTGTGAATCGCGTCCTAGGATTCTTGCTATGAGGAATGTTTTCATTACTTCAAAGTATGTGGAGCTGTTGCAAGAACTTCTGTCGGGCAGAGAAGAAGCCCTACGACTTCTTTTCGGTAATAATTTTTCTGTGGAATAGCAACTGGTTATGACGATCGACTAACTTTGATCCATAGGATCGAAACTCTCCTTCTCCATTGGGGTAAGTAGGGCTTTGGACTCTCATATGTCAGTCATTGAGATGCCTCATGATTCAGTCTACAGAGGATGGAATTCTCGATAAGCCTGCTTGGAATTGAGGGCGGAGTTCACACACCTCCCGATCTTGTAGAAGCGGATGGCGTAAAGTTTTTGTTGCACGGCCGGCACAATCATTATTTACTTTGGAAATCAAAATCCATTGACATCCGAGTAATAATTTTTCTGTGGAATAGCAACTGGTTATGACGATCGACTAACTTTGATCCATAGGATCGAAACTCTCCTTCTCCATTGGGGTAAGTAGGGCTTTTGGCTCTCATATGTCAGTCATTGAGATGCCTCATGATTCAGTCTGCAGAAGATGGGATTCTCGATAAGCCTGCTTGGAATTGAGGGTGGAGTTCACACACCTCCCGATCTTGTAGAAGCGGATGGCGTAAAGTTTTTGTTGCACGGCCGGCACAATCATTATTTACTTTGGAAATCAAAATCCATTGACATCCGAACCGCAAACTTTCCTGGCGAAAAGGGAGTGAGTCATGTGGTGAACGCGTGACTTATGCGCCAGCGCTCAATGCGCAGACAAGCTAATTTAAAGTTTTCGATATCTCCACAAAGAATTTCAAGGTCCTGCAAATACATGTAGGTGTAACAAGCACAGATTCGTGAAGCACCTCGGTGAGAATAGCTAGTGGTGTGGAACACATTCGCCATCATTCTAAATCCTTCATGTGTATGGTTCCCTCGAAATGGATTTAATCCCAGATAATGCAAATTCCCTCTTCTCGAACACAAAGTCTCTTCAGGATACTCATCATGTTATCACAAGTTTGAATTGAGGATGGATTCAAGTCATAGAAAAGTCCTCGTACCCTCATCGGATGAAGAAAGACTCATTGGTATTACTAGCTGCGACTAGCTTTCTATCATGTAATCGAGCAGAGCTCCTTTACAAACGCTCAAAGCACAGTTGCGTTTTGCTGATGTAATAGAAATATGGAAATCTGTTGGGCAAAAATGATCGCGAAAATGGCCCTATTTCTTGAAGCGCTCAAGCTAGGCCCTTGACCTTTGGCTCGTCTTGAGGAGCTCTATTACGACGTTGCTTGTAGATAATAGCCCCAGGCCACATAACCTTTCAAATTGCCCTGACCACAGTGGTAGTATGGTTTACTGCAGTAACTCATTTGTTTCCATGGCAACGTTCACAAAGATACCGTTAGTCTTTACACACGGCAGTACGTGCAAGTCAAGGTCGGGATTGAACCAAGTGTGTGAGTTGACGGAAACGGAAATGGTGTTTCGGGTCCGTCGGTCGAATAAACTACGAATGGTGGTAAGTTGGCCAGGGTTTTATTGAGCATTGGAGGATTTCATAGCTCGTAAACGCAGTAGCTTGAAGAGCAGCTGACAACAAACAAGAGTTGAGGGCTGGAGAAAAACATGCCTCGGCACGTAAACAATTGATGGACACGGGAGGAGAATTTCCAAGTAATTTCGCATCCTTGCACTAATCCTCGCCTGATGAGCTACGAGGTGCAAGTAAGGGCGTATCTTCATCAAACCGTAGTTACGACTACCTCTTAATTGTCTTTGCTCACTAGGAAGTAATTCAACTGGGAGAGCTGAATTGAAGCTTATGGAGGAACCAGCTTGATTCTGTGAACCTCTTCGCTCTCTGTCGCACTCCCGCCAGTAAATGCCAGTGAAAGTTGACCTCAGCTCGAAACTTTTCCCCGCGCCTTTCACATGTTGCTTGGAGAACTCTTCGGCGGCTTTTCGTCCGGCTGTCCATCTACAAGGAGTTCCCCCAAAGGGAATGCTTTAATCAACTTTCGAGTTGTTTCCTGGAATGCTTTCCCATCATTACTTGTCCCAGCCCGGACGGTCATTTTCAGTCTGCATGAAGAATCTCCTTCCAGACCGACTCGTAAATATAGCCGTGGTGTTCCCATCCTTCCGTTGCATTATTCAAATCCTACAAGTTTTTTGCTTCAAAGATTGACGCAATAGTGGAAAATTCCTCCAAATGCACTTCGTGCAGGTTGCCAACCTCAGTCCATGACCTGTTCGTTCGTCGTTTGTCTTCTTGAAGACCCTTGCTCTTCAGGGACTACTCGGTGAGCTAATTGACACCAGTCACATGCCTGCATCAGGCTAGTGAGTCTGCGAAAGCTGTTCAGTTAATTGGCTTTTGTATTGGTTGTCTGTCAGGACTTTCAATAGGATGTCACATGTTTTCCGCAGGGTAACGGCATAAATCAAGCTGGTCTATTAGCTTTTTTGCGGTGGAACTCTGTGCCCCTTGAACGAGTTTGTGCATTGAGCAGAGAGCAGAGTGTAGTTTGGTCTTCCTTGGCGTAACATGGACAGAATTAAGAATGAGGATGGACGGCCCTCTTGGCCTGGTTCTCCTTCTCGGTTTCGCTCTCCCCCGCTCTCGAACGGCACATTTCCACACACGGTGAAAGTAATGAGAAGTGACGCGCCGGAAACTCATGTTTTTGCTGTATCACCACCGGAGGACGACCTGTTAAATTTTCCTATTTTCGCTATTTCTTCCTGTCGGGTTAAACATCTCCTTTTCCACAGATTATGGAATCCAATTTTCCAGCCTACCTCCTAGAGCCACGTAATCGTGATCTTCTTCCCCACGCAATCCATACCAGCCCATAGATAAAGTCGAGCTCGGATGACAATGGCAAATTATCTCTCCAAAGCACTCTCTTCCTCGTTAACAAGTCTCTGCAGCTTCCATTTGCAGCCCCTGGAATTGCAATGGCGGCTTTCGCTTCACCTTTTAACATTCCTTGGACGAATATGAGGAAAAACAACGCTATTAACTCCCCTGTCCAAAATAATTGTCAGACCTCTCCTCTTCAGACCGCCCATGTGAACGCAGGTCGGCCCTGTACCACAGGATTCGACACGGGTTTCCCTCCTGACATTTTATGCTGGTGCTTACGTCTTCACCACTAATTCACCCGCCCTTTTTTAACAGCTCGAATTATGATGCAAAAAGTGTAAAAGTTGGGTTTTAACAACGGCTTAGGAATTTTCACATGTTCAAGTTTCGTTGTAAGCATATCCGAAACGGCATGCTTCCTATGAGATAAAAGTTTGAGTTGGTCTTGAACTGTAACTATTTCACTTTCTATTAGTTGCTGAAGTAGTTGGTGTAACCCAATTCGGAAATCAATTTTACCTGGTTCCATCTCCAGGTTGGATAATTTCCTACATGCGTTGCAGAAATCCAATAACCACATGAGTGGTAAGTGAATTGAGAATTAATGTGACGTTGACCTAAAAATGTGCACGAGTACGAACTGAAGGATTCGGAAGAGCGAGCGCTTCTCCTATTGGGTTTCATTCAATCACTCCTTCGATAGCTCATCCTTTGGAGAGCAACTGATTTGCGGTCTATTGAATTAGGTAGTGATTAAATGAAGATCTTGTTCCAGTGATTCGATTTCTCTCATTTGAGTTTAAAGAAGATTTTAAGAAAATGAACCTTATTGAAGTGGAAGGATTAGGAATTTTCCGGTCAGCTGAACAAGACAAGGAAAATGTACTCAGTTTTCCGTAATGGATTTAAGACTCTTAACTACGTTAGAGAATTGAGTTTTTCGCCAAACCCCGCGAAAAGCTTGGAAAAAGAAGAGCCAAGCTTTTGTTCCGTCCAAAGCTGTAGTGTCCGGTTGCCCTACTTTTCCAGTGCTAACTCACGCTCGTCTCCATTCTCCTTCGTCTCTCCCGTATCCTTTACGTGACAGAGAGAGAGTGTGTGTGTGGGCGAGGGAGAAAGTTATCAAGATCAAAGCCAAGGAAGTAGCAGTGTTGTTTGCTAGCTTAGGCTGATGGAGAGCAGAGGGGGGCGAAATCCAAATTTGTTTACAGTAAAGATTGTTGCTATATTGGTAATTTCCGAATCCTTTTCCCGTCCCCCGCACACGAAGCAGCTTACGTTTATACCCTGAGGCAAGAGTACGCATGACATTGGATTCTTTCGCACGGGCATTTCGAAAACGATTTCCGCCAAAATATATCCTTGTTTTTTTTGACGACGTGTGCGCCATTCCTTGAAAATCATGGTTACTTTCCCAACACGTGGATCATCCGGACCCGGTGTCGTTCTAACAACATTAGCATGGGGGCATGACGGAGGGGAAAAGCCAAGTGTTTACGTGAATGCGTGGTATAAAAATTTCAAAAGCAGATTGCACACTCTTCCGCCTCGACCACCATCCACCAATACTCTATTTAATGGGAGCTGGTCGGAGAATGCATTGCAACATTGAGCGCATCGGTTTTATTCCACCCTCTTCATTTCGGGATGGCAATGGAGCAGCATACAAAAGGGCATGTGGGTTCTACGATTTGAGAATATTTTAACACGTGAATATTTCATAATGTTCAGTTCGCACCGGTAGTACCAACCATTACCATGCTGCAAGGAATGCATTCGCATTAGCTATCCGCTCTGCCTCTCGAACTTCTCCTCCACTTCCATGTTTCCAATCAAAGAGGTGTGAAATACCGATATCTGTTTTGTTTTCTCGCCTCGCTTCATTTGAACCACAGACACCCACGTAGGTAGGAATTTCGAAGTGGGATGAATGCCATAATTTAGTTGTTCCCTTCTCCGCTAATCCTTTCAACCATTTTAAGGTTAATGACTGGGATTTATCTTTGGTTGTGAGCAAATACCGACCACTGTAATCGTCCTCTACCAACTATGAACATTTCTTTCATGGAGTGTAAGTGCCGGGTAATCGAAGATGCATACGGGGATATCTGGACATTAGAGAGCATACGGAGAGAAAGCTGAAGAAAGCGATTTGGAGAGTAGCAGACGGGCTGAACAGACTTGCGTACATAGAGTTGGTGTGTGGGGGAATCGGATTGGGATACAAAGCAATTTTTATATGCATACAAGGAGAAAGTGGGGTGAGCTAGTAAAAAGGGTTATGCGGCCAGGAGAAAGTTTTATTTTAAGACCAAATGATAGGGAAAAGACGCGCTCGTAATCGATAGAAATAATGTCACCATGTAGATCATATGCGCATCGTTCGGATCAACTTTATGTTTCATGCAACTTTTCCCCGTCTCCGGTCTTCGCTCACGAGCTTATGCAAGTACTCCCAAGTTTCATTTAAACTCGCATGAAAAGTGTCCAGCTGGTCCTCTCCGCTCTCGAGCTCTTGTCCATGTGTGTATTGTGTAAGAAGCAAGTGGATGTAATATGGTGTTCTGGCCGTTGTTCCACTGACTTGTTATTGGGAGAGGGTATTAATATTTTGCAACCAAGGCCAAGGTGACAAGGTTTTAGGTCTAAAGGTTTTTCCATGTCTTTTAACAGCTCCTGGTATTTCCCTCCATTTAGTTAAGTATTAATAGAATACCGTGTACTTGAGCTCCCTTGAGGAAAGACAGCTGTTTCAGACAGGGATGTTCAGTGGCGAAGTCACTTGCAGCTCCTTCACATCGTATTGTTTCCATTATCTATTGACGTATAGCCGAGCGTACAGTGATGCATGCAAAAGCAAAATGATTCTGGGTATCATGAACTATATTTTTTCACATTCTCCACCACACCATCCCTGATTCCACTTAACCCAGACCAGAGTCAGGCTTGGTGAAAGGAATAGGGCAGGGAAAGGCACTGATCTATGCTTTGATGCTTCTGTTGGCTTTGTTTCATTTGCATGATATAGATTGTGAGGAGTTGATGGAATTTTTTCTAAAAAAAGAATTGTCACTCAACGGCATGGTGACAAACTTATGCAACGACTCCATCCTGGGCTTCTGTAACCGTCTCCTTGACTCGTAGAAATGGATGACGAAACAAGTACAGAAAATGTCTACCTTTCCCAACGAGACGGAATAACCGGGGTAATGCTTCGGGGTAAAACATTAGCAAGTCAAAAAAATATTTGCAAAACTCCAGACCGCCTTTGTAGGACAGGAGAACAAGAGTTGACCCTGTGAGACGTTTGGCTCTGTTTTAATTATTAACAGGAGCCGAGAAGTGTTTGTGTGCAACTGTTATCCAGCACAACTCCCTCGCAGTTGGGTGAGGTAGACGAGTCTCTTGAGACAATAA
The DNA here is from genome assembly GCA_009872375.1 of Sminthurides bifidus. Classification (NCBI taxonomy): domain Eukaryota; kingdom Metazoa; phylum Arthropoda; class Collembola; order Symphypleona; family Sminthurididae; genus Sminthurides; species Sminthurides bifidus. Next base: position 13,257 of record VRMD01001320.1, read on the forward strand.
GTAATTCATTTCCTAATTGCTCCTTGAATTAATAACGACGGAACCTCTGAGCAAGACCTAGCGGTTTTAGCTGAATTGAACAATTTCACTAGGTCGTGCCGGAGGAATGCAGGAGACAAGCTGTAGAGAATTACAAATTCCATATGAAGGAATACGAAAACTTGTTATTTCTCCCCTCCTTCCCCATGCCTGAACAGAAGGTCTTGGCTACTGGGCAGTAGATCAATAGACTTTTTTTGTATCCCCTTCTTCTCACCAAGGACAGTGCTGGAGTTACACAGGTATGTGGAAAGACCGGGGAGTTTAAGGCGATACCTGAGAGTGAGCCCCGTAAACAAGAAACATGGAACTCTTGTCTGTCGCTCTCCTCTGAGTTTTCTTAATCCGGTTCCAAGTTCAGGGCAAAGGGAAACAAAAGGAGTGTTGGCCGACACATTCTTCCGGTTGTATAGCCCATCGTAATTTACATACACGGGCACTTGTTATGACTCCCTGGTGACCTTTCTCCTTTCCAGAGTGAATCAAATCAATCTACCCTGGATCAATTTCTTATTTAGCGGCCTTCTTTTATTTCCCTCGTGTGGCCACGCGCTTCCTACACTCTTCCTGCCCAAGTTCGTGTTTCTTGTCCTAAATTTTATACTCGCTCCCTGCCCCTGTCACACCTCGTTCCTCCTCGGACAATGGCAAGTTTGTCACATTTTTCTTCATGCGTGCCCTTTAGTTCCGTTATTACACTTTCATCTCCTACGGCTAGTACTTTCCAGCAAAAGAGGCCAAGCTCAGTTCATAGCATAGCGCTGGAGGCAAAACTGGAAAGTGTAATGTGCTCCATTTGCGGAAGACTGATGCAATGGACTTTCTGATGAGCCTGAGGCAACCAGTCATTCATGGTCGGACCGCAGACTGTGCCGAGAAATGATGCAATGAAACTGGGTTGAAAGAAAGTAGGAGCAGGGCCATTTACGGCGGGAAATATCATTGATTGTATATCTTCAAACGTGCCTAAATGTGTATAGTTCTGCTCTGTTCAATTTTTCTTCCCGCATCAATCAAGACTTGCTGGCTGAACAAACGCTTTTGTGGAAAACAATAGGCCTGGGATCGTAAGGGAAAGCTCTGCCATTGTTTCCCAGGGGTTGAAAAGGTTTAGATAGGCTGAGCGCCTGATAATGAATTAGAGTATGAGGCGAAGCAGTTGTTCATTATTGTGTGAAGGCTGTGGACACCGATACGGAGCTATCAAGTGGATTATTTCGCATGTAGCACCATTTTCAATCCTTATTTGGACCTTCGCAGTTCATAGGGATGGATGAAGAAAAACAAGTCAAGTGATTATGCTATTATGTCCACTGCAGAGGAATTTATCCCTCCAAGCTTTTTTATCTCACAATCCTTCCTAAACACTCGGACGTTATTACAACCAATCAGCCATGACTAATATTTCCTCACGCTCCCCTTCCATTGTCTCAGTTGGCGTACTTTCACCACTTTCATCTCTATTTCATCTCCTCTCGTCTAGCCGCAGCCACGATAATCTATATTATTTGTGTTGCTTTCTCTCCCTCTTTATGTCGCCCCTTTCTCGGCTCCCACACTCTCCACACGCCAGTGTCTGCAAGCCTGTTCGTGAGTTATCCCACTCATAAACCTATCACAATCTCAAAGCTCGACTTTCTACGAGAACGACTCTCCCTCTCGCCTAGTACAATTGTGGAAGTTGGATTTGCAAATATTTAAACTTTTCTTTAAACTCATAAATACTTTATTTACATTTCTCCCATCTGTAGCAGTCACTGACTCAAGACAATCATGTCTGGTCTCTTCCATGAAACTATAATTGGATTCTGACTTGGTGTCTGCAGACAGCACGCAACACGTTCGGTTTAACTTGCAAATGTTTTGGGTTTCAAAGTGGCAAACCACTTCATTGTGTAGATTCTGAGTGAAAATCATTTTCAAGTTCATGAGCTGCAGACTTAAAGCGTAAACTTTTGAAAGCCAAGCACTCTTGACTTGCCTGCCAAGGCCTGGAGTTTTTACACACATTAGACCTGAGTTTCGCCAATCATAATGGGGCACAAAGTAAGCCGTTATCTTAATGGGAAAAATCCTCCGCTTTTAAGTATCGTAAAAAAGACAAGTCCTTGAACGCAATTCGGCTTGATTGAGGGCCCATAGTGCTTTTCTTATAGATCACAGGCATTATGGTAGATTTCGAAAGACCCTTTTAGATCTTTTCCTGATTTGCAACATGTGTGGCTGAAAATGGGTTGACTGTAAATGCGGAAAGATGGCTTCTACCGCTTCTAAAGTATGGGATCTCGTCCTCAAAATGTTTCAGTCCTTTTCAAAGTTGAATGACGAGCATTCAGATTGGAAGTGTTGCATTTTAGACAAAGTATGTCTGTGTATGCTCCTCAAAGTATCTCGTTCATCAGTCATCAGTGATGGCGGTGAAGCCACGGTGGTAAATGCTACAACATTTATCATTTTTTGCGGAACCGAAGCCATGCTTTAATCTCCGTATGATGTAGGGCCCATTTTAACTTGTACCAAGCAGCTGTTAAGCCGCTGCTAACTCAAATGAATTGCTGGGCTCTGTACTGCCTGTGGTAGAAAACGTTGGAGGAAAAAATCGCTTGTGCAAATCCCTTTAGTCCCCCCCCCTCGACAATTTCGGAGAAAGGCCGACTCATTCTCTCACAAAGTACGATACGAGATAAGACTGATGTAACTTTTCAAGGCCTTGTTTCTTTTCCCCTGATTGGAATAATATTTGAGTGCGGAGAGGATTTCTCTCATCAAACATCAGCTCTGTGATATCATTCACTCCGACTCTCCATCCGCCAACCCCGACCCTTTAGTTCAACTTTTCTCTCCAGTCAATACGGGAATATTTTTTTTCTTCAAACTCCCTCCCAAAGAGTAGCAGGGAAAGGGAATCATTTGCGTTCAAGCATGAAGTTACCGTAAAAGATTCTAATGGTTTTTATTCCAAATCGTTCTTTCAGTCCGCCTTCCGACCACCCACCCGCCAACCAGCCTCGCCATACAAGATATGCTAAGCCATGGATGAAATCCAACCATTCGATCCAAGACTGAAAAGACTTGCGACGAAAATCGGCAAACCTGCTGACAATTTCGCACGATCGGGAAAAGTCTTTGGAAAACTTGTTTCACGCCCTTGCTTCTGAAATAAGAGCTGACGGAAGTACTTTCCAACGAGTGGTTTACATGGACTTAAATTTTCGCAAAGTAAAACCGGCGCTTCCACTGCGGCCCTTACTGATTCTTAAAGCCTGAACTGTCGGCTTGCATAGACCCTGATTTTGGATTCAGTCCTACGAGTTTCACAGTCTACTCGCAGCAGTTGCAGTCCCGTTTGATAAATCGAGGGCCGTCTACCATAAACTTAATGTTTGGAAACTCACTGCGATTTTTCACCAGGCTGGAAACTGGAATCCGGATCAGTCCATTTACCATGAATTCCATCCAACATGACAAAGCACTCTGACCTGTTGCGGCCATTCAAATTCCCAATCACTGCCCATTATAACACATGCCCTAGGGAATACTCCGATATGCGAGACGTAGTGGGGATTGAACGACGTTTCATCAAGTTTAATGAGGGAACTTCAACGTACTAATAGGCACTAATCCGAGCAGTACACCTATGTGAAACGTTTTTGCTCTTCAGGGAGTTTATCCCTTGGAATGCCCTTTTGTTGCTATGAGAAAAGCCTTCTGAGTGAAGGATGAATATTTTTCGGCTTACCTGTCATAAAACATTCATCAACTTCCGTTTGGAATGTTTCCAAGTTATTTCAAGTATTAAATCAGTCTTGGCAAGTTGAATTACTAGAACTGCTATGATGATGCGAAAGTCAGTGTGGAAACTTTGAACTAGAGCCCCAGTTAGTGCGAGCAGTTTATTCTGCCGTATAAATGAGAGAAATTCATTATGTCTGCAAAGTTCCCATGTAAGTTTCCCTTCGATTTCCTACATGTATCCGTTCTACTTTGGATTCAATTCACAACCAATACCCGGGTAATGAGGGGCGGGAGGTGGCTTGCTCTGATGACGCATCCAGACACATTGTCATTAAGGAATCAATTAATACGACTCATAGTCCATTCTGAAGATTTAGCTCCAGGTGTGTATTACGGCAAGGGCGAGCAGCTATGGGACACGAATGCATTTCCCCGCTCACGCTTCACCATTTTCCCCTAATCTTGATCTTAACGAGCGACGGTCTCACAGACGGGGTATTCCAATCCACAGGGTTGCACAAATCACAAGCACATGTACG
>VRMD01001321.1:0-17567 GCA_009872375.1 Sminthurides bifidus
AGCTCAAAATGGTGAAATTTTCTCATAATATTTCAATTAAGTTCATTATATAAAAATCACTCTTTCTGTACCTTGTACTCCCCTACTTCGTTGCAAAAACCGAAATACCACATCTCACTGTCATTCCGTCATTGATTAAGGGCACGTAATACTCGTCCCTGCACCGATAAATTCACCCTCTTTCCCTCCCACAGCCTCTATTCCTTTACCCAAGTCTTTCTTCAAGGAGAAAATTAACCACGCGTACAAAGCTAGTATCATCCCCACACCAAGTCAATGTTACAACATTCCATCCTACTTGATGTCGACATGAAGAAATTATTACATACCTTCGTTTTCGTCACACACGTTAGTTTTTCCATCAATACGTAGGATCGAAATTCCACATTCTTACATACTGCTATTACATAGGGCTAACGTGCATATTATATTTTAGGCCTGTCATTCCATACCTACCTTTTCGCTTCATGCACATTACCTGATAGGTATGTTACCATTTGTGTGCGGTGACGATGACAAAATCTTTTCCCAAACATACACATCAAAAATCTGGAGCTCACATTGCGTAATGCAGCATCAAAGACATTAAAATTCCCAATCCATACTTGATTTACAAACACAGAGACTAAACTGAACATTGTCCTTACTCAATCATGTCGTAACGAATCCTCTGACTTGTAATTTCATCAATACCAAAAGGTGCAGGGAACTGCGACAATCATACATCAAACCACACTCACTGAACTACAGTATCGGTAGTTTATACAGTAGAATTTCTTCCTCTTGCCACATGCATCTGGCCAACCTTGACAGAATAATATCTGGTAGCTGCGGCTGCTGGTGAGCCAGCCTTGAATTTACTTGAGCATTCGTTTCAAATCCATCCTTCGTCTCCCTCTCGCCAGTCAAGAAATTCCTCTGATCTTTGGAAACTACTCAAGTAAAAAGGATCTAATCGATTCGTCTCTCATTTTCCTATTTCTTTTTCCACGCATCACCTGCATCAGCGAATATCTTCATTTTCTCCTTTTCTCACTCCAGCTCTCCTTCCCATGCCACCATGCAGTGCAGTGCTCTTCGTCGATGCTGGAACCATCAAAACTTTCTCAGACAAACTCGTTAAGAATATACTCTCTCTCTCTCTCCCTTTCTCCATGTAACTTGACTGCAGTTGTGTCTTACAGTCTTACTCTTTTAGCCAAAGCTCCTCTTCTTAACTTGAAACCGTCCTGTCCTTGCCGCTGCACCCGACTGGAAATCCACTAAAGTAGTCTTTGACGCAGCAAAGCCAGCTGGCTGATCTGCTTGATACTGCATAATACCCTCGGCTTGTAACACCAGTATGGCGCACAATGCCCGACTTGCACCTATTGAGGATGATCTACGAGAGTTTTCCAAAAATTTTCCTGTCGCTTTCGGTCTCCGGCAGCAATCCGTTTCCCGCTTATTTCAATTCGCCCTCTGGTTTCCGAATTTCCCCGCCTAATCGCAATCTTCCTTTGACAGCTGAAGCGAACAAGTTTCCCCTTGTGCTCACATCGGTCTGGACCTTCGTTCAAGCGTACGCATTACTTCCAATAATGAAGCAATTCCGCGCCCATCAATTCTCATTTCGGCATCAAATACCACAAAAACCCGTCACGTGCTTCCGATGAAAACGAAGTACTGCCGTTGTAACGAACCAGGTCTGCAGTTAGTACTTTGATACACGATCGTGCCTTTTGGCGACCTCAAGCTCATGTTTTATAACAATCGTTCAGCAGAACTCCTCCTCGGTTTTATGTCACTGGCCCCTTCCATTCAGTTTTCGGGTTCGGTCGTACATTTTTCTTGGCATTACAATACGAAAAAGCAACCTTTTGATGGTCTCCATTTTCACTTTAAGTTTTGCAGATACACACATACCACTAACAGGATCCACCAGCCAGTAATGGCCGGAGGATAATATCTCCACTAAGGTTTCATATCCTCCTAACGAAACCACGGTAACCAGAACCAACATTCCTAACTTGGAACCAAACTTCTTTCCGCCATGAGAAGTTTATTGTAGCAGATTCTTTCATTTAACCCTTCCGCTAGCCTTCGACTACAAGGCACTGCCACAGCTTCACTAGAAGCAAACTACTCGGATTTTACACATGGTAACGTCGGCTTCCTTTCTTCCTTCATGTATCCAACTTGAGCCGCACCGACGGCATTACGTTACCATGCAACAAAACAGGCTATGTAGCACACCGAGTTCAAACGAAAAGTTCTGCGTCCTGATTCCGACATTCCATTTTGTTGCTGCTATCAGAACTTTGCCGTCGCCAAAAAAAAAGAGAATCCTTCCTCGGCCCTTCAGTTCCAAAAAAGGAAGAGAAAATTCTTCAGCAGTCCTCCAAGCTTAAAGCACCAGTTCCAGCCGAATCCTTCTAATGTAGACGACAAGATTTCTCTTCTCCATGCTTATCGCTCCTGCAATCTAAATTATCCTTTTAAATAAAATACATCCCATCTCTCTCATTCCCTTTGTGAATAGCAGTTACTGATCCGTCCACCCAACTGTACTCGAGTTTAGAGCCAAACGCAGCAGACGACACTGCACTAAACTGCAACGTTAATTTTATATTCCCTAGCCCATTTCATCCTCTTTCCACAAAAATTTTGCAGCAAAAACTTATCAGCTTCCAACTTCAACTCGCCTTTCCAACTTCTCTTTCAAAGCCACCGCTTCACATTCAATAGCTCGTGCCTTTCACATTTTCTGGCAAGTCTTCTTGCACTCCAGCCGTTACTTTTGACGCTAAATATACTTTTCCATAGAAAAAACGAATCTATGCCAACCCGACGTCCAAAATACGCTCTCTACTTTCCCAGACAAGGTACCCTTCTTTCTTCCTTTCACTTCAAGCAATACTCACACAGCTATTCCATTCAAGTGTCAATTTACACCTACTGAATCTAATTCTTGGTAATTCTAAACCCTCTTCCTACCATGAAACTAGCTGTTCCAAGTTCTTGACGCACTCAAGCATATTCATAATACTTGGAAAAAGCAATAGTTTTACAATTTTTCAATTTTTTTCATTCAACTCAGGCGTCCATCTGACGTGTGCCAAGTTTGACAAGCGATGGGGAGGAAGTCGAACAACTTTCACTTCTCCTTCTACTTCTTCTTGCTAACTACCACGCAGGATTTGCATCCGCGAGTAGCTAACAGGAAACAAAAACTTTCAGCATCTACATGGTACACGTACACATCTCCTACTTATGTTACTCCGGCCACTTGGTTCTCTCCTTCCTTTTCCCGTGTCAAAACTTTTCACCATTTCCATCAGCTTCACTTTCTCAAAAAGTTGCCGAGCCACTCAACTTCTCTCGATAACATTGCGATCCCTCGGAAAACTGTTTGGCACTGTGAGTAGGGTGCTCCTTCCGCCGCGCCGTCGATAATCAAATCCCCTACGCTTTAATTTTTCATGTGCCGCAATTTGGTTAACTGATCTGGAAAGTTTATACGAAAATAAAATAATAAATAAAGCTTACCTAGTGCCGGGTTCGTGTAGTCGTAGCTCTCCGAGTCGTTCTTGTACACATTCAGTTTTGAAGGCTGTAATCAACAAAGTTATCAAACTTAATAATCTATTCTGATCCTTAAGTATTAACACTAATAGACTCATCAAGAAGTGTAGCAAAACACACTGTGTCTAATTTCTCTCTTGCTTCTTCTCTCCCCCCTTGGTTCAACCATCGACTCCCAGTTTAGTTCCTTTGCCACCCTCCTCACTTTAGTCATACCCCTTCCAGTCCAAACTTGCACCATTTATTTCTTCCGCTTACCTACAATCCAAACTTTTGTAATACCTCATCGTCTTTGCCTCGTCGGCATCCTCCATCTTGGACTCCAGCACCTGCTAACAACTCGTCAACTCTTTACGCTTATGCTTATCCACCTGACAGCGTAGCAAAGACGCCTGCACTTCTGTAAACCATCATTATTTTTAACATGCTTCTATTTCAAATTAATGATTTTGACTCGACGAGCATCAAAGCCTTCCTGGCAAACAAAATATGCCTGTACAAACAAGCCAGCACAGACAAAGGCAAGTCTTCATTTTCTTCAAAGTTTCCAAGAAATACCACCGCCATTAGTTTACAGACAGTTTGTTCAACCATAACACTTTTCATTGTACAGCGACAATGAGCACACAAACTTGCCATTCAACCGGCCGATGAAGGACTCAAGTCTCAATTACCTGCTTAGGAGAACCTCTTGTGAAATTTTTAAAATGGAAATATCCACCACCTTCCCATTTTCTTCCTTCAAAGCCACCTGCTCTTTCCCACCTCTGAAAAGTTGGAGTCAGTCTTTTCACTCCTTTCACCGTGACTTTTTATAACATGAGTCTCTTCCTGTCCGTTTCTTCCCACGAGCATTTCTCACCGGATTACTTGCCACACTAGCATTAATCTAACTATTTCCAAAGTCTTCCGCCTGTCTTGTCCGCCACGTAAAGTACCTCGTAGACGTCCTGTTACCAACTTTCCTTGCCCGCCATGTAAACCTGACCAAAGTCACCGTCTTCCCTGCACTTGCACGTCGTGACGCTACTTGTACCTTCATGCAACTTCTCTCCTTCCTCTTAAAACCCGTTCGATGCTTTCCTTAACACTTTCAAGTGGAACGAATCCCACAGGACATCAAATGCATTCTGGATAAGTGTTGAATTCCCTCGATTCCACTCGGATGGTAGCCAGCTTCATAATACACTTTTTCATTTCTCACCACTTCCAGTCCGACGGTAGGCTACACGAAAATTGCTAATGCTGACCACTAGCACCCCATGCCAAGGGCATGAAACGGAAGGAGATTACACAAATACACACTGAATCCACCCAGCGGAGGGAGGGACACAGCCGGATATCTCCAACCTGTATTGGGATAGTCATCAGATCAAAGAACGTCCAGCTGCCGCAGCGTGCCAAAACCCTGGTTCTTATGACGTCTCAGTTCATCTCAAGAATTCAATCCAGAGCTTTTGCCTTTTGCTCACACAGATCCAACTTTCTATCCCTACCTCAGATCGAGAAATCGAACCTAAAGCAAGTACATAGTTCAACTTGGACTTCAGCTAAAACTGTGCACTATAATCGTCCAGCAACATAAGCAAACTTATTTCCTCAAGATAGTGAGCATGATTCATTTTTTTTCGTCCCGGTAAACCAGAAGATTCGTCCTTTTCGTCGCTCAATTTTTTCCTGTCTTAAGTTTCCACTGCTCCTCAAGCTCCCAACAATCCATCTATCTCAGCTTCAGAAAAGGTCATTTCCTCCTCCTGAACTCACCCCTGACATCCAATTACCCACCATTTACTTTATATTTTAAGTTTGCAGTTCCTTCGGCTCCGTCCTGGTCCTGGCACCCCGGATGTATACTATACTTCCCCAACTGCGGAAACTACATGAAGAAAGTACAGAACTTACACCATCAGGACTCAAGACTAGCCTCACTTGCATTCACAACATCGCCCTTGTTCCTTTGTCTTTCCCCATGTCACGGTATCCTTGCTGACAAGGTACCATACTTTATCCTCTTAGCGAATTCCGCATTCAGCCAGTCACCGAATACGAGACATGGCACTTTTAGCAACCTTCGCGTCTCACATCCCAGATGTTCCCTCATCACAATCCGCTTAGTTTACAATTCAGAGAACAACTCGGCGAATCCCGTTAAAAGAACGGATGTACTAAAAACACCAGACTGGTACATGCCAACACTACCAGTCGAACTTAAGTCTGTCGGTACGGTAGTAGCCACAAATTACAGTATCCTATTAAAAAGACGAGCTTAGAGTTTTGGTATGTCGCGACAACGTATCCGTACTTATTACGTAAAACCAAAGCACACCAAGCTTCAAAGTAGACAGTAGTTTGCATGTAAGTTTCGTTTACTTTAAATCTTACGTCTCGTAAAAAGCACATCTGCTTAAATCAACAGTCGTCCCATTGATTTCGTTTACTTTAAATCTTACGTCTCGTAAAAAGCACATCTGCTTAAATCAACAGTAGTCCCATTGCTCTTGCTCCAGTTCTTCTAGAACCTCCGGCAAAAATACCTACAAAACAAACTTTTGCGGCAATGATGTTCCCACAGTAAAGAGCTTCCAGAATCCATTTTACCCAACACCGTAACAAAGGACAACAAAGCCCACTGCCATTTCCATATTTGCACAGCTTCGAGTTTTTGAGATCCCTGAATTCTCACTCCAGAAACTCGGATGCAACGCATCAGGAGCATTAAAACCCACTCGCTCTTATTATCCTCCCGTTTCGAATGACAGGACTACATTGTCCCAATACTTGTACCTGCAAAAAGCTACTTTTAGCTCACAATTTAACTTCAAATACCCTATTGAGAGCTTATGTTCTTACTCCAAAGAGCTCGACGCTAACAGCCTAAAAGCAAAGTTATTTCATTGTCCCTTCAAGCTCACAGTTTGGCGCAGCCGGTGCCAAAGTCTAGAGTCTACAGACCAGCCGCCAAATGCTGATGCAAGCATCGGCAGCGCCAATAAATATTCTAAATCTCATCTTCTAGCCGTACGTCATAACCCTAGAATGTTATTACTATTACCACCAGTAGTCCAAGATCCAAGACCTACAAGCATGGCCAACAACACTTTGGTTATCAAAGCCGGCATCAATATTACCTCATAAAATATCCATCTCAGGCCACTTCATACCAGCATCGTGTACCGCAATCTCTATGCTGTAAGCCGACAACGCAATAGTGGGCTAGCAAGCAATTTTCCCTCCTTTGATCCCCACCTAATTTCCACTCCAATACTCCCTCTACATCGCCTCAGCTCAGAGCAAAACCATACTGTGATACTACCTCCATCTGTAATACTTTCTCCAGCTTCGGCTCAAAGCTTCCCTTTCCTCCTTGTACATGTGTGTCTTCTTCATCCTCCTGCCTGCTTTCATTTCCACCCATCCTTTCCTCATTCCAGCCACTTGAAAACCGTTTCGCTGGACCATTAGGAATGGTCCTGGTAACCGAAGAGAGCAAACATCTTGCACAAACTACTCCCAATCATATGATATGGTGGCACTTCACATTCTTCTCATATCCTATATATCTCGGCAGTAATCTCCTCGAACAATTCCAAATGGTCAGTTTCATCTTCACGTCCTCCATCTTAAATCTTGACACTATCGCAGCATTACAGTTTCTAAATTGCATCTCTCAGCAGACGTAAATTCCTCCGGCGATGCACTATCCCGCCTTCCCCATCAACCAGGCCACGGCTTTGGACTCCAGTCAGGCCCATCGGTCATCATAGACATCAATTCAGGGTGACTGCCTCAGTCCTCAAGTGGAGTGGTACGCTGTCCTCCAAGGTGCCCCAACTCTACATATTCTTTTATCCACCATAGCCCATCTTCAAGCTCCGGGTCACTGAGAAGGAGAGGGGGGCCATGTTGCACAGCCATTCCATTTGTCAACCAAGGCGTAAGACACCAGGGTCATCACCAGTACCAAAATGGCGGTCGTCAGCTGTAGCTCTTTTTCCTTCCAATCCCTAGGGCCTGAACGTTTTTATATTTTAAATTACGAATTCCTGCACCCTCGAGGCAAAGAATACGGTCGTTATTTTTATTGGTCAATTTTTCCTCCACAACCACGGACACTAGCCACAAATACAAAGGTAGCTCCTACCACTACCCCACTCATTTTTACTCTACGCTCTTAAATATTTACCAGGCTTCATGACCATCTCCAAGGCTTTTTCAACCTACTACAACATGACACTTTCACTCAATTACTTGCCTATTTACAAGTAAACTGCTCCGGCAATACTAGCCTTTGAACCTGAATGTTGTCTACGCTACAACATATCCTATTTGCCTTTGCTTTCCAATACCAATCTACTCACACGCTCCTGAGCCTCCTTTATCCCAGTCAAAAAATTACCAGCTCAACGAATACAACGATCTAATAGAGTAACTCTATCCACAATTTCTGCTTTCTCATCCTTTCTCATCATGTGAACGAGCCCGTCTTTGCCACCAATCTCTTGAGAATACAACGATCTAATAGAGTAACTCTATCCAAAATTTCTGCTTTCTCATCCTTTCTCATCATGTGAACGAGCCCGTCTTTGCCACCAATCTCTTGTGTATACCGCATACAACACATTACACGTGTGCGCTTTCTTCTAGCTGTATTCAAACGACAGTCTTACCATCCGCTCACTTTCTCTCTCTCTCTCACTCATGTCAACACATCTACGCAATTTACATGTTCCCAATAAATTCACATTTTAATGCTCTCAAGGGATATTACCCTGAAATACATTACCATTAAATCCTCTCCAATCATCCGGCCCCGTTTTCGCTCTATGTAAACACTCACGAGCCTCACGTTTTCCACACTCGGAGCAATAATTTCCATCCGATACGGGCTTCACAGCAATCTTGCTCGGCAAAACACCAATGATATTTTCATTCCCTCTCAAGTCTGTACTTCCCAACAGGTATGCATATCCATACACATTCGCAGTAACAACCCCTAGAACCCTTGGCAACCACCACCAAGACAAGAGTACCAAACCAAATGTTGCTAACATGCATCTCTAATACGGTTAAGTCGCACACCTTCCTCGCTTTCTTCGCCGGTATATCCTTCTCCTCTGCTACTTCCTCAAACAAACTCCTCCATGTAATCTTCCACCTTGCTTCCGTTCAAGTAGAAGTGAGAGCAAAAATGAGATTTGTCTCCCGCACGTCCACAGCAAGAGGAAGGCACGCAGCATTTAATCTCCACATTTAAATTCATCCAAGAATCCATCCCACATACAGCGCCTAGCATAAGTCAATATTTTTCCAGCCTGATTCGCTTTACGAATTTAATTTTCCTCCGATCTTCCTTCCTTCCAGTCGTCCTTGTCGTTGGCAAGCTACCGTGATTCCTTGGGCTCTTCACTTCCATTCGCCAGTCGACCCCGTGTGCCCTTTCAATGTTTTGTAGGTACTCTCCAATCCTCAACAGAGATACATCCCAAACAACGTCCTTATAAATTCTAATCTAAACTTCCTCCTCCGTCCTTGCACAACGTCCATTTCACTTTCAATTCTATTTTGCACCCTGCCTCGCAACACCACTTTCACCATGGAGACAACGAGCTCCGATGTCAGAAGCCGGGCGATTTCTCCTCTCAATTTAATCTGCTCACATTCCCCTTCACAATCCGCCCCTTCCATACTGTCTACTCAGTGTACTCAAGGAACAGGCCGCCCTTGCTTGGACAAACAACCATTTATTCACATACACGCACTCCTGTCCCCTACCATTACTACGGGTAACCAGTGCTCGAGCAAATCCATCACTTTGTCTCATCCACACGCTATCTTGACGTCAAACACCGTGTCCTTTCCCTATTCTATGGCTCACTTTCTTTTGGGGACTGGCAAACTTTCCTTTCTTCGTTTCTCCAGCTCCAGCCTACACAACGGATTACACAGCCTCCACATCACGTGCCTGCTCACCGTCTGCTTCGTGCATGTGCCTTCATTATTTACTCATTTTACGTTACATTATTTTAAATTCATCGAAATACCGCCTTTTCCTCTAGCCAACTGCGGTGTGCCTTGCCCATCACTTCTCTGATGGAAACTGAGACGTCTGACGGTGGGTATAAATTGGACTGTATTGTAGCAAAAGACTGTAATTCAGATAATAATAATAGGCTGTGCATCCCCATCTTGATCTGATGCAAGCCGAAGAAAAAGTCTCAGTGTCTCTTCTCCGTCTTCTCTTCCTGTCATCACTTTATGATGACATCTTCTCGAACCCTCAACTAATTTCCACAACCTTATTACCGCAATTCTCCCTCGTAGACTGTCCCCTCGCACCAGAAGGATCAAATGTCAACAGCCGCTCCTCCACCACACTATTCCCGCTCCTATCTCTCTGGAAACTGCCTCCAGCATTGAAATTACTCATGTTCCCACTATCCCAGTTCCATCGTCACCTCCTCATCTTTGCTTGCTATCCGCATCCTCTCTTCATGTTACACAATCCCAAAATACCAATTTGGTCTCTTATCCTCAACTTTCCCAAAGCTCATCATCTTCTACTCTTGTGCTTTCCCCCAAACACGGGGAAGATTTCCAGCCTCTGGCTCATGCCTCCGATTCTAATGTTACCAAGAAATGTCGGAGCCACATACGCCACAGTCAGACCCACCACCAGCTGTAACTTTTGCGACGTTAGCTGGTATTTTCTTCTTTTTCTTCTTCACGGCACGACAGAATGCGCACATTTCTCCAAAACGATCCCATCTGCTTCTTCTCAGGGCCTTTTAACCAGCAGATTTTCTCCAGCTCCCAACTACCAACAACAACATCGGTCCTCAGCTCTTAGCTACAGCAGCTCACATTACCGACTCCTCTGCTCAATAGTTATGGTCCTCAGTGTCAAAACTATACCAACCATTCACATGATCACTCCCTTTTCACCATCACGACTCTACCGTCCAATACACGGCAACGTATGAGTAAACACATACGTACTTAATAACGTAGTCAAGATTAGCGCATCATGTCCGACTCATCACTTTCTCTGTTTATGTACATACTACTTGCTCACAGCGTTCTCCACAACCATCGGATCGAGCTGCACCTATCCTCCGTCGTATTTACTTTGACGTGAAAAAAACAATTTTTTCTTCCATCACATCTCATGTACACATTACATCATGTTGAAGGGAGAAAGAACTTGCTTGAGAAGGAAAACTTTTCCCTACCCGGGGCCCAATATCCATAGCTTTCATCCGCCTTTAAATTTTCCTCACATCTCCTCCTCATTTCCATTCATCTCATCATGTGCCCCTCAGCAGGTTCTCGCAGTCTTGTTCAGTCAGCTCTGCTTACTTACCACTACCATCGTTCTGTTTCTCTTCCCACTTACACGGCGTTAGAAAACTCTATCAAATATTCATCACTCCTTCCTTAGCATTACCGCTACAACCAATCCGCTCAGTTCCACCGCCATACAACCCCAATCCCACACGACTCGACTCAAGTACATATCGATTGTACATGGAATCTAAACTACAACGACGACATCCTCTTCCCCGACCTTCTCAAAAAAAAAACACAAAGTATACACGGAAATCATACAAACGCTCTCATTATGCAACCCATCGTAGTCAAGCTGGTCCCAACGAGGACTGGCGGCTCCATCCCCTTTTCCTCATTCAGGACACGGTGTAAAAGAAAAGCAGCTTTTAGCCTCAGCACCTCTGGTCTCTCTCTCTCTTCCTCCTCTTTAGGGAATACTGGAAAATTCTCCGAACTACTCCTCGCCTTCTCCTTGTCCTAATTCAAGTGCACATTTCTCCTGCTCCACGCTGCGAAACTTTTTCGAAACACGAAAAGTTCTCACCAAAGCAGTATCTCCGAGCAATACTGTCCAATTTTACGACCCATTTTCCCATCAGAATTCGTGAAAAGCAGCGAAGCAGTTTTCGAAACCGATCCTACGGCTCTTTTGATTTAGTACTTTCTCCGACTTCGCTCCTTTGCAACGCTTTCTCCTAAAGTCAGGCAGGGATCCAATTTATCATTGCCCAATAGTACGAGTGGCAGAAAAACAAACAAGGCTACATGACACCCTTCAGCAAAATAATCATTTCTATTCATACTCCTTCGTCTAATCTACTGCACCTGCGATACGAATCATCTAACAATTTGCATTCACCACCAATCCCTCAGCCCACTGCTGTCAAGAGTACGAAGATTCATTGCAGGGCTAGATCTCTTAATTTCCTCTGTTCCACATTTCTTATTCTGTTTCTGCCTTCTTCGTCTTCTTCCGTACTAACAGCTCGTACTTATGAGCCGATGTGCCACCCGTGGTGAATCAAAATTCGGGCATTTGACGCCACATCTGTGTTTGAGACCGCCGTTTGAACGTCTTCGTCGTCTTTGGAGCCCAGTCGGACGAGCAACGTTTAATTACTGGCTCAAAAGATTGAGCAATATAAGCAGTGACACGTGAATGCACTCGTAGAGAAACGTGAATGCACCAGCCCAAGAAACGTACCATCTTGGTAAACTAAGACTACGAAAAACCTGCAACTCTTCAGGTAATTGTGGCGATCATTTACGCGTTATGGCATTGCCGAGTCTGCACCAATACACCGACCCTAAACTTGATTTATAGACGCCTTTCCCTAAAAATGCAGGGAGGCAGCATATCCAATCTCCCATTTCCGTCTGATTCCTTATGTCTCATGTGAAAAATTGAGTCTTGTAAAAGACTCTTCAGCGACAGCATCTTCAGCTTCGGCAGCTAACAATCCCGCGCCAAGCTGTCAACATCAGCTCTTCGGGCAACAGTTTTTTGCTCGCAGTGGGCTGTCGCTATGGTTCTCTTCAATACAGTGCTGCGTCCAACTTCCTCTACGAATGGCACCAGTACTAGACGACGTTTCGTAAGTAATCCTTTCACTTCCAGTAATCAGGTTTTCTTGATGGCAGATCCGGAAAACGATCCGAAAAATTGCCGACTTTCTCCTCATCGTCACCGCCACCAGGCAATTTTGGACATGCTGTAAGAACCTACTCGCACATGCACCAGTCCATATTCTCCAGTCCTACTCCTTCCATTCCATTCTTCGTCTAGCTGAGATTGATGAGAAAATCATTACCACTAAAGGCTACAAGCGACAAGGCTAAATGAGACTGATTTATAGTCACCAATCTGAGACACGTCAACAAAACTTTCTCAATATCGTCTCCCCTCAACGATCTGACTCAAGAGATCTACGTCCAAGTACTCGAACTGTGAAACAGCAGTAAAGCAAGACCATTCCAACCGATACCCTGTATCCCGTTCAAGACCTCACTTTCTTCAAAGCTTGGTCGTAAAGCTTTCTACTTTTCACGATTGACGGTCCATACGACATGTATGACAAGACACTGGATTCCGTTGTTCATAAACCATGCATCCCGTTCAAGACCTCACTTTCTTCAAAGCTTGGTCGTAAAGCTTTCTACTTTTCACGATTGACGGTCCATACGACATGTATGACAAGACACTGGATTCCGTTGCTCATATTCTTCAATTCTTGCATATGTAGCCTTGAAACGACTTTCCTTTATCAATACTCTTTTCATTTTCATAAAATACTTTGGATGATGCTACCCATTTTAGAAAATGATGCTTTCTTTGAATTCCAAAAAAATATTCCTGTCATTGATACATAAGTATACTTCACTGTAAAAATTTTATTCCGCCAGTCATTCCAATCCCCTTACGAAGGTGTACTTTGCTAAGTTTTTGAAAGCCTCACCTCTCTTTACTTACTCTTCCGCAATTTTTTCCCCTATTGGAAAACCTGGATCCAAGATTCTGCTTGTTTCTAAGGTTCATTTCCGGGCATTTCTCTCATTTGCATCCCCTTAGCCATTACATACACACTTATACAGAAGAAACCTTTCAACTAATTCTTCTAGACTCAAACCAGTCCAGCCCCTTCGCCTGTCAAAACAGATAGCGGAATCAGTAGAGAAACCCATCGTGTTCTAACAAGCTCTCTCCCTTTTTCCAATTCTTATGCTGCATTCCCCCAAGCTTCCTTTTCCAACTCTCACTCTCACTTTGAAAATCTTTCTGTGAATCCCACCAAAACGAGAACCATGGCCACTTCGAAATAGATCTAAAAAATCGTTCGAAAATCTTCTCCCTCTCATAAATGTTGCCACAGTATCCGCACTACGTCTCTGACTCTAATATTCTCTCTTTCGCTGTCTCTTGCTCATCGCTTTCTCCCGACATATTTCCATCCATCCTCTTCCCACTCCTGACTACTGAATACATTTGAAGCAGATCGGGTTCGCTTTCTCTCCAATTCCTCACTCACTCAAAGTTCGCATCCTTCTTATCTTGGGGATTCATCTCATCTCTGTAGGTAGAAGCTCCGCTCATCTCACCTAAAACTCCCGTTTAGCAAAGTGCACAGTGTCTGCATAGCAACCGTGGACTCAAACAGGATCTACAAACTCCTTGTTACATCCAACCGAACTACACTTTTATCCTAACCTCGTCTCCGAGCCACTCGCAAAACGCCATCCGCCTTTCTTTCCTTCCTTTCCCAGACCTTTAGCGACATGCATCTTCTTCAAAGCCCATAAGGTTCGGAGAAACCCGTGCATTCGCTCTCTTTCCCTCCTCTCCGCCGCTTTCAGTCAAAGATAACCCGCAATGAGCCCAATAGCCGGCGGGAAGCAAGTAACACCGACAGAACGAAACCCTCCAAGCCTTACACATCCCCAGTTTGTTCGTCCCGTACTTGCCAGCCCACTCGATTTTCATGCATACAGGATAAACTCAATCATCCGCCGTCTAAAACTAAAACAGAGCCAGAAGGGAAACTAACCGAACCGGAAACTTATACGAAAATCGCCTCCGACATATAATACAGTATGCACAGCACTCGATCTACCTCTCTATAAGGCGAACATATTGCTCAGTCAATGTACCTCCAATTCCAATTCGTGCTTTCTCCTACCCAACTCTATTCCTGGCAAGGTCGAGCCGGCTTTTCCTTTGCATGCGGTAAAAGCACGCCCCAATCTACAGCACTGCTTTTGTAAGGATGCCAAGCCACACCGTATAACGTCGGCGAGTTTGAAGAGTGAATCCGCTTTAATTTCTCCCTCCGTTCCAAGACCACCAAAAAGGAAAATCCATCCAGACAGATAAAACTTATTTCGTGCTTTTTAACTCAACTAATACTTTTCCAGTTCTGTGAAGCGAAGTTGGTGGTTGGTCCACATAGTTTCCGTGCGTGCATCCAGAAACTTTGTAGTTTTCAGTCCCTGCCAGTACATATGGCGCACATACGAAATCAAAAATTAGTATTTATGCTTTCATAAATACGTAGGGCTTAATCCCCTTGCATGCATTTCCCTGACTGATCAAAACTTTTCCGGGGTGAAATACAATCACTGGGAATGTTTATGCCGGCATGGCTGGCCTTCTTCCCCTACATCGTAGTTCATTGCCTCAGGCACCGAAGATGGGAGAAGAACTGCTATCCATCATTACATCATTTGTTGTAATGTTGCAACTCAAGCTGGCAAACCCAAATCGAAATACATCATTATTTGACGATTCAACCAAATTGGTATTACTCGATTAATTACAACCAAAGTAGTGCCAGCTTTCGTTTTTTAAACTAGAATTTCAACAGAGAAATTAGACACAATGTGATCCACACGTCCTCATAACAAAAAGTCACATCAGAACGATCAGCTTACCTTGGCAAAGTCGATCTTTAATGTGCAGCATCCAGAGTAAATGTCCGCTCCATGGAGACTGTCCTTCGCTCTCTTCGCGGAATCCACCGAATCGAACGTAATCATTAGTTAAGGAAAATATTTTTGGTTCGGCAAATGAAAGATTGGAAATAATAACTGATCTACTTCTACATTCTAAAAGCTCATTACGTGACACTCATGTCGTAAGCGTTTGCTCCATTTGCAAAATTCATTACAGTGCATGAGGCAAATCCTCAAAAACGTCCTTACTTCAGCTAAAATGGTCTTAGATAACTCATTAAATTGTTGTTTCACAGACATCACTGTAGACCAGACAGCTGATTCTTTCCTCCTTGTACTACGAATGATTAATCTCCAAAGCGCAAATGGAACAGAACATTTAAAACATGAGCTACGGCATCTTACGATACAACCCATTTTCAAGCATGCATAATATACAAAACTACACTAAAATGCAATTCTATCTACGGCATGGAAGCTTGCGTAGTTCGCTGACACAAAAACTTGAGTCAGCTTCTCTCTTGTATGAATAGGATATTCA
The DNA here is from genome assembly GCA_009872375.1 of Sminthurides bifidus. NCBI lineage: Eukaryota > Metazoa > Arthropoda > Collembola > Symphypleona > Sminthurididae > Sminthurides > Sminthurides bifidus. The sequence goes on from VRMD01001321.1 coordinate 15,878, forward strand.
ACCATAGCTTGCACTCCATGTTTCTTGAACACTACGATCCGAAGAACTTGTCCGTGGCTTTGGCAGATTGTGTNTGTATGAATAGGATATTCAACCATAGCTTGCACTCCATGTTTCTTGAACACTACGATCCGAAGAACTTGTCCGTGGCTTTGGCAGATTGTGTGAAGAACATCCTGCAAAGGTACCAAAACTCATATGTAAAAACAAATACACATCATTACCGTCATCATTTCACCCCACATGATCTCCTCTCCGCCGTATTGCTCAAACGTCTCATGAGACGACTCTTCCGCCAACATCTCACACTTTATTTCCCTCAAAAACTTCACTCCAAAATGTAAATATACCATCAATCATCTCTCTTTCCCTTCCTTCTTGGACTCCCTCTCTCTCTCCTCCTCGTACTCTCCGAAAACAACTTCATCTTCTTTGCTAACTATATTTAGAAACTGAGAACAAAACATTTGCTTTTTCATCTAGTCGGCTTAAAGCTGGCTTACACACTACTTCAATTCAGTCCCAGTACAGCACGTGGACTTTGTTCTTCTTTTCAGGAGAACAATACAACACGCCTCCTTTCAAGTCAGTCAATTCCCCATACCTTCAAGAAAGTACTTTAGTTTCCAATTTAGAAGCAAACTAACACAAAGCCTCTAACTTAATATTCATCCCACACTTTTTTATATTTAGCAATAATCTTCAACATGGACGGGCATAGACTCACCGTTGTGATTGGATATGCAGGGTTCAGGATGGTCATCAGCAAGTATGTGATTTACCCTCTCGGACTCTTCCCTGTAATTGTCAAAATAATTGTTTAATGTATATTCTTCATTCAGTTTCATTTTTAATGTGACGAAGCACAGTACCCTGCATTGCTATCAAAGCACATGAAAGTTCGATACATACCGATAATTTGCTCCGGTAATATATAATTCGGAAAGTCAATAAACTGAAGAGAAACCCACACGATCAAAGAATAAAACTCACCTCTTACGGCGTCCGCCTCCCTCATCATTATCCATATTGTTCCACTGCTGCTGGTTGTTCTGCTGTGGCTGAGCATGGTTCTAAAAGTTTAAAAACCAGCAAATTAATTATCACAATTGCAAGAGCAAAAAATCCAATGTCAAGGTAACATCGTAATCTGGAGGTCGTATAGGAGTGGAATTACACTCCTTACTCCTTTACACATGCCAACTAACACATACATACTAACGAACATGTGATTCAATGTTATTCTTGGCTTTCTTGCTCCTCTCCAACCGCACTCTTCTCACATCCGCCAGATAAGAATCAACGACCCTCTAATTGCACAATCGTGATCGTTTTAGAACCAAACCTATCTACCGCTTCACATAAAATCTTCTTTTGGAGTATCTGCAATTCTTGCTTCCGAACCTCAACTCCCTCAGTCTCAAATTACAACAATAGCGTTTAGCAAGCTCTGACTTAAAGGTCAAATACGTGATCCTCATTATGTACCGGACTAGTACGTGTACTTCCCCAATCCAGGCAAACAACTTAAGGCTCTGTAGCACAGCCAGGAGCAGCAACAGGTACGGGTAATAAACACCAGCTTATGGACTCCCACACGATCATCGAAATTAGATTTGCGGGCAGGCCATCACGCTCCGCATTCTTGAGGCAATTTGCACGTAGAAACCCAAGAAACATAACGAAGACA
>VRMD01001322.1:0-17560 GCA_009872375.1 Sminthurides bifidus
TAGTGAAACTTTATACATATTGACATGTATGACAACTCTTCTCAATAATAGACGCGCAAACTTGCTGACAGGCTAATGGATGCTTTCTAGCTTTAGAATTTCAACACGTTCATATTTGAAAAGTCCTTCAATTATATTTGATTATACCGGCTGAAAATGACTAATTCAAATGAAAATCATGGAAACGAAAGCAGAAAATGCATTGCATACCTATGATTTCTCAGCTTGTGCATAATCTGACTGTAGCTGTCACATGGCACTAGAAGGGTCAAGTCTACGTCCAAATTTTTGCCTGAAGGGACCTTATTAGTCCTAATTACTACGTACCATACAAAATGCAAATAAGCTTTTAGATTCATGGCATGAACATTTTGAAGCATATCAGTCAGAGCTTGACTGCTCCTCCCAAAATACTCCGTGATATACCAATTAAACAGCCTTGCCTTGATTTCTAATATTAGCATTTGATCGGATCTAATGGTCTAAAAGGTCACAACTTTACAGGAGCTTGAGGTAGGAACTGGATAGTTCCACAGTATGCGCAGAACAGATTTCTATCGACTGGACTTTTACCTGACCTTAAGTAGTACTACCACTGTCTATTCAAAGAAATGGCTACACCCACACTCGACACTAGATTGGCAGCTACGGCTTGATACATTACAAAAGCAGCTATTAATTCCCCATAGCCTTGTCAATTCTAGGCGGCTGTCTGTCTACGAAAGGCAGGGAAAGAAAAACAACTTAATTGCTGTTTACCAAAGCCTTTCTTAAATGTCAGAGGATTCATCGCCATATCGACGTTCTCTCATTTATGTGTCTGCATGTTTGACCTGTCTTGAGAAAACTCCAAGTTGAGCTGTCAATTCTCTCGTCGCTATGCAAATTGTGGTACTCTTCCAAGTCTATATGCGTTGTGATTTGATAGTAAAGGCAAGGCCAAAGACTGGTGTTAAATCATCTTGCAACATGTGGTTGAACACCGAATCACAAGTTACCGACATTAAAATGAGTAATTTCTGGTTTCACAAAACCGAACCCAGGAAACTCCTATGGTGTCTGGTGATTGCTGTTAATGACGAACGTCGTCAAGTTGGCTTCGAAGTATGTGGTGTCTCTTTTGTTTTGTAATACTGATAGGGTTATCTAATCCAAGACAAGGCGAACCTAGGCACATAGCATACCCGAGCATAATTGGTTTGTCGAGGCCTATTAAACAAGGCTTACATCCTGTTTGACACTGTTGAATATAGCAGAAAATAAAGAAAAACAATGGAAGTAACTAGTACCTTATATTAGAAACAGACCAGTCGATAAGATAACTTATACGGGTTAATTATCGCACAAATCCTTCGCACTCCGAGCTTCAAGTGTCAAAGTCGACTGTCATGAAGGCTAGAAGGGTGGATTGATCGGAACGTTCAAGTGTAACCGAAGCTAAAAAAATTGGAAGAGAACTTCAAATCAAAACGAAGGTGACAGCTTTATTGCTTCAGACGCTAACTTTACTTACAATATTTTATTTTAAACAAATTCATTTAGGGTCAAGTAGGAGCGGGAGCTGTGTCAGCTCATGGCAGCTGTCAGTTAATGAGGGCTTGTGCTGTAAAAATTTGGCTTGATCCCGTGTCACGAAAACTGAAACCTGACAGCTTTAAGGAAACATTCCCCGGGGCAGAAAGTTTGCGTAGTTTATAATGTTCATGTTTTGTGACTCGGGGAATTAAATTGTCAGAAAATCTTGAAATTTCACGTTCTCTATACTTTGCCTTTGACGACAGCTGACCATGTGCGGAATCCATGCTAAGATTTAATTAGCTTCACAATGAATCGTTAATTAACGTTTGATTATTTAATTATTCACAGGTCAATTATGGACAGGAGCTGTGCAAGTCACGAATCTCTTGGTGACCGCCTGGAAAAGTACTGTGAATCGCATCCTTGCACTGGCGACGTGACGTTTCTTGTGGGCTCAAGCCGGGAGTTGGTAATGGCCTGGAAGCTTCCTCTTCTATTGGCCTCTGAAGAATTCGAACGTTTGTTCAAAACAAAATGGAAGGATTATCAAAAGTTTCCCGTTAGTTTACCTGAGCTGAATCCTAACTCATTTAGGCTTTTACTCAAGGTAATGTAACAATGTCTCTAGATAGCATGCCAGCAAGATTCTTTACTAAAATCTCAAGCAATAATTAGTTATTGAATTTAAAGGGTCGCAAAAGTTCGAAAATTATGGGCAATTAATTCTAAAACTGTTTTGGGATTGCAGGTTCTTTACAAGGATTCAATTACTTCAAATATCTTTGCAAATGTCAACCTTAATTCAGAAACAATCAGTGACTTGATGTACATGTCCGAGGTGTTCAAGCTACCCGAGATTCAATCCTGTCTCTTGAGCTTAAGCTCTGGTTCAGAGTACAGGTGAGTTTACAATTGTACACTACTTATGGCTTCCTGTTTCTGATAAAGCCCACCTTAAATATACTCAAGCTGATCTGAAAGCACTAAAACTTTTGGCTCTGAACCAACGCTGAAAATTTGTTTCACAGCCTTACAGACAGAAGTGGTTACCATGGTTACGAATCCAAACCTGACGGAATGCCAAGGCTCCACGCAACTAATTCCACTAATTGCAGTACTCTGTCTGAGGGAAATCACTCGTATTCAAAATGGCTTCTTTCCCTAGTACCGATTCTCATAGCGCTAACTTTGCTCAGGTCTAACGAAACGTAACGCGAGTACAGCTCTTAGCACTCTAACAGCTTTCATAGAAGAAAAGAAGACTTTCTTCACGCTCTTTTATCGCAACCCCCGACTCGGTTTTTCAATTCTTGCCTCTGAAATTTTACGACGTTTCTTAAGTCCACTCTATTTTGGTGGTGCTGTATTAGTTACTGTTGCCGTTTACGTTATCTTTTAGAAACTTGTGTTTTTATCCGTCAACGTTTTAACTATAAATTGAGAAATCCTTACTCAAAACTCTCAAGACGTTAGTGTTTTGCGTTTGTCTTACCTTTTAATTCTGACGCAGTTGCGAACCATCGATCACCGACCCGGACACAAAGACCTACCGATTCTCTGAATCTGCCAAACCGTGCATGGTTTTATAGCCTCCAGCTGAACTAACAGTTTATTGACACATGTTTCTCACTCTCACCCTTCCACCATAACGTCATTACTACAGGAGCACTGCCACCAGTTCCAGTTCCAGAATTAACTTTTGCGGTACGACAGGCCAGGAAATCCTCATCCTCACTTCCTGCTCGGGATCGTTAAAAATGTAAAGCTCATGCTTCCGTATGCCGGCGGGCCATTATACATATCTCTCTGTTGGTTCAGAAGCCTTTACAGCAATAGCAGATGTTGGTTCAAGAAATAACAAAGGAATAACCCGGACGTTTAAATGCCAACTCTGATTCAGTCAGTATAAATGGCTTGTTCCAGAAAAACTTTTATTGTAATAATAGCTGTCACTGCCACCTTCACTTTTAAAGGTTACACCTCTTTGCAGGCTTTTAGAGTTTCACTATAATGTCTCGAAAAAAAAACTCCTTTGGGGTACAACTGACATCCAAGATATTTGACTCAAGTGCCAAGTATCAAAATACTGAACTTGAAATAAGTCACGGAGTTCACTTTCAATGAGTAGACTGAGGTGGAGGAGGTGAAGCTGATAGCTCACGGCTCACGTAATCTTAAATCTTAACCTTGATCTTTGGTTGTGATACTATAAACAGGTCGGCAGGGTTGGGTGCAGATTACACCGTGAAGGGAATTTTTCACAGCGGGTAAAAAAAAACTTCTCTCAGTCAGATCAGCTTTCATCCTTCCCTTCGCCAGAGTTGATCTTCCCTCATGATGAGCGTGGAGATGCGAAAATCTGGACTGGATGGCAAGGAATAGAAAGAGAGGAAGTGTCATTTATTAAGCCAAATAGCCAAGCATGACTTGAGTTGTACGGAGGCAAATTCTCATTCACATCCATCTCCGAGTCTGACAATTGCCACACAGCAGATTAAAAATCCCCTACTTCGCAATAGCTGAGGTTTGAAACTGTCGGCCGAATGGTGCTTTAAACATAACGTAAATCTGAGTTCCGCTAGACTTGGGGCTCTCAGCTCCGACTCTTGAATGAGCATCGTAAGTTGTTCAATTTAGTTCTGAGCTCCATACTCTGCTCTGTAATTATTCTTGGCCTTAAGAAAAGGCCTTTGGATGAGCGCACACACTAGTATTCGAAGCACATATTGCCCTGATACGGATTGTGGTTTGTATCAAATGGAGCTTCCTCAAGCACGGCTCTTGGAAGAGATCCCGAATCCTAGGGATTTTCCATTGCAGAGGCTTATGTTCGATGCATTCTCCCTGCACACACGAGTCACAATCACGTTTTAATTTACCACATCCTTTAGTTGGAATTTGCAAGAGATTGATGGAGAGAAGGGGAAATTTCACATTGGGTTTTCTCATCCAGTAATTTTATGTTAAGTGTGACAGCTTTTAGCCGAGGGATGTTGGAAGATGGCAATACTGCTTTGACTTGAATTGCTTTTGAGCGGGTGCCAGGTTCTTGAAATAAGGAGTGTAAAATGCTGAAGAATGTAAAAAGCTAGAATTGAAACAGCTTAAGTAATGTAAACAGCTTTAAGATTACCTGAAACATTTGCGCACAATTTGCGGCAGCAACAAGGATGAAAAGCAAAGGTGACGTTTTTCATGCCTATGCCATTCATAGCAAGGTTTACGAAGCTCAAGGTGGGCTGCCTACTCGCAGACAGCGTATTGAAACTGCACATCAAAGGAAAAGATATAATTCTAGGACTCATCTTTCCAATCTCGGTGAATCAGCAAATGAAATGACTTGTGTGGGAGTAAAAGAATACCTTGGGTGCCATGAGGAAAAGCTGCTTTTGCTTAGCTTTTAAGGATCTCATGTGGGCTATGGCCTTTACATCTCCAGGAAAAAAAGTATTTAAGCTACAATTACCATCTTCCGTAAGTCAACTAATGAGGAAAGTCATGCGATTACATGGGCTCAGGGTAGAGAAAGTCGCGTTGATTTCTTTCACCTTCTCATCTGAAAGTGCAAAGCCAAGCGGCATGGACGATCTCATCAATCTCATTAATCTCATGAATGGGTTGATTAGAGGCACAACGAGTTCTAAGCCTGAGAGCTGCTCATCTTCATTAGCAGCATCCACATCGTTACCAAAGTAATAAAACTGCGTGGGTGAAAAAGGCAAACGAGTGGAAATGATGCTAACGCTAACTAGTTTGCTATTACCAGTATAGGGAACATATGCGTTCAAAGGGCTTTTAATAGGCCTCTAATAAGGTCTTTAATACCGTTTTAATCTTCAAGAGTTCTATAATTTGTCGCCTTTATGGAGATAAAGCTGAATGAGCATGAGGTTCTGTGAAGGGAAAGCATGAGGATGAGTTTCCTTCCATTCCTTAAGAATTAGTCGACAGCTGTAATTTTACAAGCTATACGGGGAAGTAAAAAGCCTTATGAAGATACTGGATAATTCTTCCTTTAAACCCAATGTTCATCGGTGGCGTTACTGCAGATGAAGCATAGCAAGGAAGTTGTGTCATTTGTATTCATGTAAAGGTCAACTTGCGCAAAGTAATGCTGTTCATATTTAACCCGTTGCTACGGCAAACAAAGAATTTTACTCTGTGTGAGTTGCTGGAGTCTTGGTGTGCGATCACTGATCACCCTTCAATGACGCAATTCAAGTAATTTTCGAAATCTGATGGTGTCACTCATTCTGCAAGGCGTTGACCGGTACCACAGTTACGGTCCCTGAAAGCTTGCCACCTCGGAAGTGACCGCGCGAAAAGTTTACATAATTTTAGATATCTGGCATTTTCCACGGGAAAATCGAAACTGGCCACAACTTCATGGCTGTTACTCTTACATTAACGAAAATTTTGCAAACTCAAACTGCTTGTTTTGTAGGAAATTAAATAGGGAATCTGAGCGTATACCACAGACATGAATTTACCCCGACTCTGGTAGCTTGATAATTGGTGAGAAGCCGGGAGGCTGCATCCTTGCGTAAAAAAGCATTACAGTTAACGGGTAACGAACCCGACCATAGCATAGACTTCACCAATACGCTAGCAGGGAGGAGCGAGGTAAATTGCTATCTCTGGCAAATTCAAAGATTCCCTATTTTTGATTTCCTACAAAACATTCATTTGCTGTCTGCAAAATTTTCATTTCTTACGAGCAACAGCCCTGCAGTTACTGGCAGTTTCGTTTTTTCCGTTTAGCCCAATGCTAATTACAGCCTAGTTCCAGCCTTACTCAAAACCGCAAATATTAAAAATTTTGAATGTTTCCAAGCGTTTATAAAAAAGCATTACAGTAAACGGGTAACGAACCCGACCATAGACTTCACCAATACGCTAGCAGGGAGGAGCGAGGTAAATTGCTATCTTAGGCATATTCAAAGATTCTCTATTTGATTTCCTACAAAACATTCATTTGCTGTCTGCAAAATTTTGATTTCTTTACGAGTAACAGCCCTGCAGTTACTGGCAGTTTCGTTTTTTCCGTTTATCCCAATGCTAATTACAGCCTAGTTCCAGCCTTACTCAAAACCGCAAATATGAAAAATTTTGAATGTTTCCAAGCGTTTTCTGGGGTACCACTAGCTGCTCTGTAATAATGCGATGGCCAAAAACGCAAAAGCTGCATTAAGTACGTGGAAAATGCCAGGTATCTAAAATTATGTAAACTTTCCGCGCGGTCACTTCCGAGGTGGCACGCTTTCAGGGACCGTACCTGTGGTACCGGTAAACGCCATGCAGAATGAGTGACACCATCAGATGCAGAATGAAATTCTCTATCTGGTGGGTACTCATTTGACCCTATCAAGCGAAAAAGATGGTGAGGACGCGCTAAATCTACGGAGGAAAAATTATGTACATTTTCCGTAAGATACTGTAGGTCTATGAAGTAGCCCTGGAATGCTTTAAGGAGAAAATGCTGATTCTGCATTCACATGCCATTCTTTACTAACTATCGCAATCGGTTGCACGGTGCCTACACGGTAAGTAATCAGGGAAGACATTAATAGCAGAGAATAGTGGAGAAGTGTTAAATCCAAACACTCATTGTCGGAGAACTCCGAGGTCACAGGAAATGTTCAAATTGCATCTTCCCTTATCACATTTGGCGAACAGCATCACGTTGCAGGAACGTAATATAACTATGAATGACATGCATGATAAAAGTTACGAACACTCAACCAGCGCCAGTCTAACAGCACAATACTTTGCGACGTGAAGAACGGTCAGGCAACGTTCTATGCCACGCCATAGAAGCTTACTCAGCTGTCTGATCCAGATCGAGCCAGTCGAACTTATATAACGGTTCGTGTACAAACTTGATCAATTAGAAGAGTCGGGAGACTCAACAAAGTACCTCAGGGTTCCGATTGACACCTCAATTAGTGATTAGTTGATCGGGCAATCACTGACTGATGAGACATCAGTCAGGGGTCAGCCGATCAAAACATAACTAACGCTCTTGCTGAATTGATTTATAATCAGCCGTGCCGAGTGGGTCGTGAGGTAATTGTGGTGACAACTTTCTCCCACAAGGAAAGTCTCTTCAGGTGCTGTTCAGTCCAAGCATCTGTTTCTATGAACCGAAAGACCTTAATCACCATCTCGTAGGTTTTGTGAAGTGCCTAAAAGCTGACTAATTTCAGTTAGAGACGGAAAATTGGACTTCAGTGATCCGAACTCATCTGGCACAAGAGGTACAGTCATGTTAATTCTCTTTTGATGTGTGAAAAGAGCGAAATGACCACTTGTTGGGGGTACGCATTACGTCAAATATTCATTAAGCTCATGGTATCAATTATGAATTAATGGTTGAAAACTGAGTAGCTCCTTTGATCTCCTCCACAGCGTAACATTTGGCATTGCATTCGCGCAACAGGTGGTAATAGAACGCTGAATTAGTAAAGCTGTGTAAACTGTACACGCCAAAGCAAAGGTTTGGCCTGTTACGAGTTTTTGCGCGGAAATGATGATTCAATGACTGCGTGAATGTCAACTAGTACTGTGCTATAGGGCCTGACCATACTCGACTTTTACCCCCTTGTGAATCATCTGTTTGACACCGTTGGCATGGCAATAGGTGTCCATACTTGAAAGATTGCTATTCGTTTTCTCAATGTAAAACTCATGTTTTTCGCATGTATGTATGGTCAGGCCTTAAGAGAGAAAGTAATGAGTTATAAACGATCGTTAAACCATAGTTTTAATGCTACAAGGGTGGAATTCTACCTTCTTTGAAATGACTTGAAAATGCCTTACTCATAGGGCCTTGCGTAGGTAAATTGCACAAGTGCGTGGTTTGCCTTTCGCATCTCTTGGCTGAAGGCTCAAGGCTTCAGCCTGAAGCTCTAAACGGTGAAAGTGGAGGGATCAAAGACCAAAGACAAAAAACTTGCATTTTTGTCAGCGAGGCAATTTTGAAAAGTGCGTAGGGAAATCATAAAATCATTCTTTATAGCGTGCACGTGCAATTTTTGGTTTAACTATATAAAGCTAAAATCAAATGCAACATTCGTTTAGTTGAGCTTATTGTGCCCTGGGCATGGGCAGGCGCAAAGCTAAAGAAATGAGTTAAAATACATAGCACGCATGTCAATAATTTTATAGCTGTTGAAAGTCACTTCATGTGTACCGCTGAGAATTTTAACTTTTTTGACACAAAACGACTGGTGTTTTTAAGTTAGAGACTTACTTTGTGTCTCGCTCAATTGAGTCAGTCGGATGAAAGAAAATTAAGTTCTTCGTTCATTTCAGAAAAGACATCGACTTCAAATTGATATCTGTTTGTACTATTGAAACAAGATTTTTGCGTTATGGCCCATTCCCAAGCAGGTAAACTATAATTGGTGCAGGCGTGGAAGGCGATGCTGTTTTTAGATGAGGGCACAGATCACAATTAGTGATAAATGTCGACTTTGATCAATTTTCTGCCTCTTTCATGTACTGTTCGAGAGTAAAATATGTTGGAAAATTACAGCCACATGATTGTGAAGAAATAATGCTTGGACGGAGTATCTGAAAATGTGAGTCTCTCTCTAACCGTTGTATTGCATTTTTCAGCACCGATGAGTAAGGGAACACAAATCCACCGGAACTTGGTTGCCCTGGCCAGTTTGCAACCAAAATCAAGCAACTTGGTAACGGTCGCACGAAATACAGTCCTAAGTGCTTTCAAAGAAGACAAACCATTGTTCGATACCGAAGTGGAGAAGAAGGAGTGTGCAAAACTGTTAGAGAAATCATTGCCTGCCTTGCAAGAGTTTTTTAAAAAACTTGACTCGTCACTGAATCCTGACCTACGTCAACACGCTCAGCAGTGCAGATCAGGATTGCAGTTTCTTGTTGACGAATTTCAAAACGATCCCGAAATCTATCCAAAGTTAGAACCTGTGTTGTCATCTGCATCTGTACGCTCTGTTGAAGAATTTATCGACTGCTCCGAAGACTGTCCTCCCGAGTACACTTCTGAAGCTTCCCAAGATTTGAGCAAGATTCCTCAGTCGCATACCTGGTGGTTCTAAGCAAAGTTTTGGTATGTACGATCAACTAGTTTAAATAGTCGAAAAAACGCCGAGGTTAAAACCTGCGGTTGCTCATTCATATGATGATATTATGATCATTTTGTGCAGGTGAGGGGTGCCTAGAAAAAGTTTACTGCAAATAACACGTATACCAATTCTCTACAAACCGTCTGATCACCATGGCAGACATAAGTGAATGGAAAGAACGAGCCCTAAAAATTCAAAGGGAATATTACATATCCTTTAGCACCTGTCAATGGAGTGAATTCAGTCTTCCCAAAGACAAGTTGCTTCTGCGAGCAAAAATTTGTTTTGCCTTGTACGGCCCTCCAACAGAGAACAAAGACAACATAGAAGATCTCTACGATGCAAAGCAGAAAACTGGGGCTGAGGAAATTATGGAGAAGATACTTACAGTACCAATGTTTACTCATCTAAATATTAACTTCTTGACAGGTGAACGTAAATGACGAGTATGTCTGATCCATCCATTCGCTCTCCTAGGTAGATCGTCCTGAGAGAAGCCAAGTCAAAGTGGGATTCATCTTTGTGGCATGCAAGCAAGAAAATAATGAATACGTCCTTCCAGTTTTTCGAGTTCTGCGAGAAAGAAAGAATGGGTGCGATCACAGCAGTTATGTGGATACCCAGTGTCGAAAATATTCCAGCTGGAGCAACTGGAAAACGGAAAACAACTTGCCGATTATGCATTATGCTTATCCTCGGAGCGGATACTATACCAGCAATGATAGCAAGTATGAATTTGATCCGAAAGCTCCACCCGTCATCGAGTATGGAGAAAGTCCAGCTTCTGACGCCTCTTCCCAATTTTTGCGCGGAACTGATGTGGTTACTAGTATTGTTTCACTTGGTAATTGTTTCTCTTCCACTGAAAGCTGCTAATTGATTTGCTTTGCTTTTGCTCGCTTCAATTGTTAATCGATTCTTTTTTTCGTGAAGGTTGTGGCGCTGTAGCTATTGCCGGTTTGTTCACACCTCTGGCACCCGCTGTTTTACTGACAAGTGCAATTGCTGGAGGTTCTGCTGCTACCTATGGTGCCGGAAGGTAAAATTTCTTTTATGTAGACATTCAGTTCTGTAGAAAGTTCAGGTTTCAGTTCAATTACATTCAAGGCTTATTTTGTGAGAGAAAAGATCCTTCAGTACTGTACGTTTCTAGAGATTAGTAACGCGTACTTCCGTTTCCAGGGTAATTTACCGCCTTTACGACAAAGGATCACATGGAGAGAGCCTCGCTGACCTGGAAAGCATGACCCTTTGGTTTACAATTGTAGCAACGCCTTTGAATTTTGGCACATCATTCATGAACGGAGTTCTGCGCGGAGCGGCTGTCAACGGTCGTATTCTATCCAGTTCTATGCGAACTTTTGCCACCATACTGAACTTCACTACTCTCGGCGTGGATTCAGTCATGTTGGGCTTTGGACTCTTTAACTTGATTGACAAAGCCAAGGCGGATCAATTGAATGCATTGGACGTTGCCCAATTTAGCATGAGCGTCTTTTTCTTCACGAACACATTGATGCAGCCGAAGGTTGCCAGTCAAATTATCAAACAAGCTCAGAACCAACACATCAACCAGTATATTAACTCCATGACGGATGAAAAAGCAAGAGTAACTCTGGAAAAGTTTGTGGCGGATAACAGTGGTCAAGGAACTATTACGGACCAATCGAAAGTTATCAGAACTATAAACCGCATTGAAGATCCGAACGGTTTCTTCAAAGGCGTTTCAGATGCTAAGACTGTCGAAATTGGGGGGCGTAAAGGCAGAACGGTGTTGGTTACTGATGCAAACGGTCAAACAAATCGAATGAATCCGAATCGGTAAGTTAAGCCATCTTTTAGAATAGTTATGCTTGATACTATAAAGAAAGCATTATATCAGTATATGCATGTTTGCTATTTGCTAACCCACATTTGCAAATTATTGTTCTAATTTTTCAGGGTGGTCTTCGAGAGTAAACCACCGCAAGGAAATGTGAATTTTACAAAAACATACAACGGTTTGAAGAAGTGCTTTGGCAAAGACAAATTGGAGGATGTACAAGTTAATGGCCAGAAAATTTTTGAAAACATGACGGAAAGACAAAAGGCTGTAATGCGACAAGCATATGAAGCGACCGCTCGCAAAAATCCAGAAGTCGTTACTACAGCCCATACCATTGCTGAATCGCTAGGATGTAACAATGTAGATCAGTTCGCCAGTATCATTGAAATTGTGCAAAGCGATGTCGCAGGTAATACTAATGTATCTATGTTGTGAGCCAGCTAATCCATTGCTTACGGTTTTACTGTTTTTGATAACCACGTATACTAAATACTAGGTCTAGATCCCGTTCAGAAAAGTGCCAGGCTCAGTGAAATTCGTGGATGTGGCCATAATGATTTTGTAACAAGTGTGCGAAGAGACCAACAGAAAGCGAATCGAATAGCTAACTCTGCCAATTTAAAGTTTTCGGATGACCTGAAAGCAGTTTATCATTACCGTAAACATGGCAACGACTTTCCAAGCAAGGGAGCGTGCAAGATAGAGTTTTACTTGGATAAGGTACCGGCAAAGCTTGTGAAGGACGCAAATTTGACAGAAGTCATTAAACTTGACGTGAGTAATTTGAGTATAAATTGCTGCATGTGATATACAATTGCATGTATATTTATTTCTGCAATCACACTTAAGCTCAACTTTTTTGTCGAAATAATTTTAGGATGGCACTGTAAGAAAGGTTTACCGCACATTGAATGATGACTTCGCTGTAGTGACGGAGACCCCGAACGGCAAAACAATCAGCACTCTGTTCAACAAACCAGATACATATGCAACTTTCATGAAGAAATTGCGAGAAATTCACAGCAGTACTGCTAACGTGGCTGCAGTCAAGAAAATGGGAGAAGTAGTTGCTGCAAGTCGGAACTATCACACTTGCCACATCTATATTGGCAATCAAAGTAGAGAACTCCAGTTACTTGAACATCAACTTGGTGTCGACCCAGATATACACCGGGAGATAGTGCGATTGCTTAGAGCAATGTTGTAGCCAAACTTAACTTTTATGCATGAAATCCAAGTGCAGCTGGAACATATTTTACACAGTGTATTTGATCAGATTTTATTGAGAAGTTCTTGATTTCCACCCGCTTAGGAATACTTTTCGAACTTTTTTGTGATGCCACATCTCAGCAGATAGTGCCTTCAGTAAGTGGAACTCAATGAACAAATCCATTGTATATAATCTGCACGCCGTGCATGGAGGAGCGTGTAGTGGATAATTTTGCTCAAGACGTGACTAACTTAACTAGGGGTGATGTGATTCAATTGTCACTGATAGCACTTAGCCCGTATTTTACGCCGGAGCGATGTGTCCAGTTAATTAGACTTTTAATTGCAAGTTAACCGAAGGCCTCTGACAGGAGAAATGCTTTAGCCGTTCCCGGGTTCCACCCTATAAACAAATCTAACCGTCCCTCCTAGGAGTTAGGAGTAGGAGTCATCAACGCTTGTCAAGGGTGAGAGGATCTCCAGTTCTCAACACCATGCACTCAGCTCAGCTGCTGCCTAACCGTCTAGCTAAACCTAGTACTACCTTATGTGAAAATAACCATTAACTCAACGAGAATGATTTCAATTCTAAGCTGCCGTTTATTGATTCACGTAAGCTTTTATACCCTTACAATGAAAGATGAAAAATAGCTCATTTGAGCAAATCAATGAGATGGTCAGCTCTCAGCGGTGAGCCCTCAACCCTCAGAAACTATAACTATGATCACGGATGCGAACCAAGTCAGGGTTACAATGCTGATTCAGGACAACGTGATCTTAAGCAATACTAATGTCTCAAAGCTGAACATCAGCCATTAAAATCTACTAAGCATTCTTAACCTAGAAACTGTCACAATGCACTTTTACTGCATTGCCAGTATTTCCGCTCACACCTCACACTGTAGTTACTTCAGTTTCTGTGGAGAATATACTTGATTCTCTCTAGTAATGAGTGAAGTTATCGCCACGAAGTACAAACGTAGAATGGTAAAGATTTAATCCGTGTATCGGTTAATAAGATGAATGATGAGCTTGAAGCTCAGTAACAAATGGTGCAACTAAGAAGTTGCTTAAACTATTGCTAGATACGGAAGCTCAAAGTCCGTGTATGATTCACAGATAATGTACAGAGTACATAGTCTTCTTGCACAAAACTGCGAGCTAAAATCTAATGTAAAGCTAGAATACACTGTCACTCAAGCATCATCTTGCTGACAATGCATGTACAGTCATAAACTAAGTTGAACCTAAGGAATCATAAACCCTTATGATGCCCTTTTCCAGCTCTCAACAGTTTCGAATAAGCAATTTAACTACTTTGGAATATGCTTTGGCTGTAAGAAGTTAATAGTTTACGGCGGTAGAATAATGCTTGTGATTTATTAACTTTCATAACTTCATGACTTCGCTCGATATACGAGTCTACTAACAGTCTATAGGTCCTCAATGACATAAACCTCTGGAATCGGTTCGAAAATAATTGTGTAAGATGTAGGAGTAAGCTGACTGAATACAGGACAGAGCAATGTGTAAATTGACTGGTATAGCACACTTGTGACGTGCCTGTGGCACTTTCACCAGTATTACCACCTCGCACCAATTGATGTAATCCATGCTTGAGAATACGATTGCCAATAAAAGGAAAACGATGCTGGTTTCAAGAAGCATGGCTAAGTGCGGCCCGAAATAATGCATTATGCTGTAAAAATCGCGGGAAGGCTTAGAAGTATAAGTATGTTAATCAGCAATTAAAACTCTACAATCATGGTGGCAAGGATTAAAAGGTTTATATTGTATTCAAAGTAGCTTCGTAGTTAGCCCCGGGTTAAAATCTCAAAAATATTTTACAGGTGTAGATCGATTCTCGTGTGAAAAATGATTTGAGTGATGAAAATTCAGTTCAAGTCTTAATACTTCAGGCTATAACCAAACTAAGTAATAAATTCTTCAATTACTTGCTATTACCCTAGCTTTAGCCATTCTATCCTAGAGTTCATCGTAGACGGATTCGGAGAACATTGACGTTTCCGGGCGCTTGTGCTGCTGCCAATAAACTTCAGGAAGGTCCGGGAAGTGAAAGCGGGTAGAGACTCGTGGACGTTTGCCAAACCTTTCGACGAAATTCCACTGTGATCCGTTGCTGAGAGTGTCATCTTCGGACTCCGGAAATCGGTTTTGGTAGGTCGAGCCCCGCTGCTTTCCGGCAGTGACGTGCACAATAGCCGTCAATACTAGTGCCAGCGTCAGAAAAATCTGGGAGCAAAAGAAAAGTACAAAACGTCAATGAAACTCCACTGCACCGTGTGCTTTCTCCTTCCTTGAAGTTTCACATTCGTTCAAGGAGGTTTACTGGTCTAACTTTAAAAGAGTGTCTGTGAGCTTATCACTTATTGAGAGGGGATTCCTTGATTGCATAATTGATAATCATACAACAATTGTAGAGCAAACTGACTTACCAATTTTCTTGAAACTGCCATTTTGCAACTGAATAATGGCATAGACTAGACTAATCAGACGAGAAATTATAGTAAGTACAATATAATTCTTTAACCACGATAATAACCGAAATTCTGTTTCAGTTTGAAAGCAATGGCAATGAGAATTCGAACTGATGTGAGTTCAGAAAGGAGTAAAAGCGTAGTGGATGTGGATTGTGTCTTCCAGGTTCATAATTGTATTCGCACCGGTTCTCAGCCGTAAATCTCTAAGTTTTTCTCGCACCAGCTAGTTGACAGTTGACAGACACTATAAGAGAGTCATTTATCACAAAATTAGCTATTATGAGACTCGTATAGCCTCCAGTCAATCGATCCAGGCGCATATTCAACTGTGGGTAACAAGGGAAGATCTGCAGCAAGTGTAGCATTCGTGCCCTGATTAGCATAATAAGTAAAATGGTTACGGCAAGTATGGATCACAGAAAAAACTATGATTGCTATGGGACAGGATGACTTGCGACTGCCCAAAGCCATTACGATTGATTGTTGGCAAGAATGCATGATGCTTGTGCTTAACTTTCGAGCCAGGCTTTAAAACACTGAAAAAGTAATTGGACTGAAGCCTTTGAACTATTTATTTTGGAGTAAGGGGCGGTTTCTTGACGGTCACTCTGCTGGCTACTAATGGTAATAAGAACCGTCCAGGGAGTTACGTTACGTTCCAAGTACTTGCTTTAATGGAGTTGTTACTTTTTAATGAGCTAGAGCTAGGCCTTCAGAAATCGTAAAAAGTTTCTTCTGCCCCACCCAGCAGGCTGGACTAGGTTTTATGAACTAGTTAAGCGAAATCATTTGGGATGAAATGCATGCCATGTATATACCAAAAAAGGCGAAAACTTCGTAAAACTATAATAACATAAACATAAACTGTGAAGATGATGTAAATGAATATTATGAAAACGTTTAGTTGCATTAAAGATGTCCACATGTGTAGATATTGTTGAGCCCGGGCGGTACAGCTTGAACGGTGTAGGCGTATGTACATAGTGTCTTAAAATCTTATAGAAAAAAAGAGTATTTTGCATATTGAAAAAACTCGATTTTCATCTCATTCACTGTATCTATTAAAGCTCTCACAGAAATTCCTGTCGCTGCATCTTGTCAGTTAAAAGATATTTTGCCCTAGAGCAAAATTTGTCTTTAGGGCATCAATCCTTCCAGTATAGTAACAGTGGAAATTGTGCTTTCTTTATAGTTCCATTAAGCAAATCTTTCAAATCAGTTTTCTGTCGCAGGGAGATCGGGTTGATCCAGAGATTGATGATAGAAAATCAAGCTGCATAATGCTGTAATCACACAAAGTTAAATTTGACCAATGTTGGGTGATTGTTGCATGTTTTGTATGGGCTTGATGTGTGTGAATCGTAGAAGTAATTGTGCATTGTGTGTGCTTCGTATTGAACCATTGTTCCCCTCTCGCTTGAATACTTTGTTGACGGCGCTATGCAACTTTAATTTTGTCATTTTGGTGGCCAATTCAGGAGGGATAAATGAGGTCAGCTGTGAGTGTCATATTGTCGAATACAGCTCCGGAGCCAAGCATGTCGTACCCAGATTATCAACAAATACCACACGACCATCAGGCTCTGTTGGTTGTTGTTCGGCACATAGGTTAGTCGTGACTGCATTTTTAATAATTCGTAATGCTTTTTTTTTAAGAAAGTTGTTTAAATTCCTCTTTGTCATGTAAATATTACAGGCAAGCAGCTGCGCACAAAACAGTTTAACAAGGCTTTTGAAAGAATTTCAAAAATCAATCAGCTCAAGCTCAACGATTCTCAGAATCAGCCACGAACCGTATGGATTCGATTTGTCCGGATGTACCCGGTAGAAAATAATGATTGGGGAGATTTTCAAACGCATCGAAAAGCTTTGGGTTTGATTTCAATTGGGCAGTGTAATTCACAAGAAGAGCTCAATGAACTGTGCCGTTTGCATGAGGCTGCCAAGGTTCAATACGCGTTTACTTTGTTCGACTCACGATGTATTTTATACGGCCTGAATCCTGATGGAACGATTTATGAGGGCCAGCATTCGTCTGATGTTAGTCCATGTGTTGAAACGCCTGATAGCAGTTTCCAGAGTATTCGGGATGGCAGTCTGCGTGACAGCGGCACTGGAATGGATTCCCACCCAGTCGAATTACAAGGAGTAAGAGTCTTATTGCATGAATTTACTTTTGGTTATAATTTCACCTAGCTTGATAGTTTTGCATACGTTCCTCTCCAGCTTGGCTTTTATAATTGAAACACGTCATGTTTCTGCAACTTCAGGCTGCCACGAGTTTAGTGATGCCACGGAAGAATCCAAGCTCTGAGTCCATGCAAAATTACTTGGTTTCACAAGAATCCGAAGCAAATGACGATGATTCAAGTAGTGAAGAAAGTACTTCCAAGTCAGAA
>VRMD01001323.1:0-17559 GCA_009872375.1 Sminthurides bifidus
ATCCCCTGGCTACAGACACAACGCCGGGCATGTTTGCAGCTTTCACCACTTTCTCCCCATCGATGCTTTCACCATAACTCATCCCTGTATATTCAGAGGATTCTTGAGTTTAAAATGAGCCTGTCTGTAATTTTTGTGACAACTTTCCCCAGATCAATGTGTATTTTCGCCAGCTTGAAGGGAAAATATTAGGACGTCATTCCCTTTTTCTGCTTTCCCTTCGCTTTTCCCCAGTCTCATACGGATTTTCCAAGTCTTAACGTATTGGAAATGTCACGTTGATTATGCCAGTAGGATGGTTTCCATCATACGGTCGTAAAACCAATGCCCCAAATGGCGAATTTATGGAGGACATTCTCCGAATTCCACAAGAGCAAGAGGAGGAGGAATACGAAGGAATGGCAAAAAATCCCTCATTCTCAATTTTCTCTTCCACGCGCATAATAAATGGAAAAGTGGCCAAATTACAGCCTTGCCAAATCTACCACACACACGAGGCTTATGGTATGGCGTTCATATTTTTCCGCTTCATATTTCATATGTCCCGGTCCTAAATCTTTTCCCGCACAACTTTGCCCATTACATGTTACTCAATCTCTATGGCACGGGGCGTTGCTGAATACCATCTCGAAACAATTTATGAAGCAAGTAAGTCAATTTCCCACCGCAGTCCATGTAAATCACAACTTTTTTCCACCCCACTAGCTCCTCGAACCCCTCCCGTTTATCACCCCCTCATGTACATCGTACCCTCCTGAGATACATCTTCCCCCTTTCCTCGTTCTGTCTCCAGCCTTATAATGAGCGTTAACCTTGAATTTATTTAATCAATATGTTTTAACGACACTACGAGCGTCGAGGTCACATACCGTTATCAAACATGACCATTTTCGTTATGGGCGGAGCTATGCCACATCACTGATTGCAAGACTTGCTCTAAAGGCCAAAGTCGACGAGACCGGTAACGGTGACAGTAAACACAAAAACCTTTGATATTTAAAATCCCAATCGCCGCTCCATTCGCCACGCTTAATTGAATTAAACAGCATCGGTTTCCTGTGCCAAATGTGCAGATTTGGTGAAAGCATGCTTTCACTTCCTCCCTGTACAAATGCACCACGTCACCGAAACGTTACAGCATGCTCGCCTCCCCTTTGTTCTTTGTGTTACATGGTGTCAGTTTCCAATTTCCTGTCGTAATCTACAGGACTCTCACTCATTCGTCATCCAATGGTGGCTCTCAATGCTGTTCCAGGTAAAAATTCACCATATTCAACTTACTTATAGGTGTGAATTCATCAATACTTACCGCAAACTTGGTCCCCTGGAGGGTTGTGCGTCCACTCGTTGTTGAGACATACACGAGTTTTCAACTCCGGTGAGGCGAGACGGAACCCCGGTTTGCAAATAACTTTGGCAACTGTACCGTTAGCGTAATCGACTGAGCGTCTGCACATGGTTCAGAATGGAGTATTCACCGTTTTTCACTGGATTTGGCGACTGAAAGCAGGTAGAACAACAAGAATCTATGTTCAGGAAAAAGAGGAAACAAAAGCCTAACGCCCACAGCTGCACTTTTTCCATTTTTTTCAATTATCCACAGGGATTGGATCCCCGCAGTTTGCTTTCACTCCGTTTGTTCCAGGTCTACTCGACTTTCTCTCCTGCCACTCTCATTGGAACGTGTCACTTGACAGGAAAAAGACCTCGGAGCGATAATTAAATTTTCCCACAGCATGTAAACATGCAAGAGCATAAGTTTCCATTTCCAAAGAGTTAGACAGCAAGAGGAGGGAATGATAAAGTCCGTCTGAGCTTTTGCAAATTGCGATTTCGTTCCTTGTTTCCTTCTCGTGGTTCTCCTCCTCTTTGTTTTCAAACGTTGAGTTAATGAGATGTTCAAAATTTCACTTGCACCAAGTAACTAAGTTGCAGCAACGACTCCCTCCGTCTATACATACACAAAGAAAAGGTTGAACAAGTTTAGGGGTAGGAGTCGCCCGACGTATAATTCTTTCACAAGTTTTTTTTCAGACAAGCCTTCACTAGCTGCCAGCTCTCCCTTGTCGATTGAACAAAGTAGAATGCAATTCAGGGGTGGCAAATTGCTTGCTCCAATTTTCTTCCGGGGAGGAATGACTGCCGGTGAATTTTCAATAAGACGTAATTCCACCTTTGAAAGCTGGTCGGCGCGGGGGGATTTGTCCACCTCCTTCCTGTCTGGAGTCAATTCCGATTCCTTTGTGCTAATAGAGAAGAAATTTAAAATCCTCCGTAATCTTCTTTATCAAAAATTCATTGTCCAGTAATGCCACATGCCAGCAACTTCGTTTTGATCACTTCCCACAGGACTCAATGCCAGAGACGGAGACGGGGATGTTGGCAAATTGCTTTCCAAATCCGATATTCCGCAAAACCTTGTACACCAGTTGAGCAGAACGGGACGCTAGATAAAAGGTAGTACTGCCTTTACTGCTTAGGTAGTCAACAAAGTCCGTTCCAGAATCCAGTCAGTCTGTTTACCCAACTCTGTTGGCTCTCGGCTTGCCTTAAGTGTAATCTGAAAATGCAAGGAAAAATCAAATAATAAAAGCCTACTTTCCTTGTCGTCTTAACTTCTAATGCGACCAGAGACTGTCTGAGCTCTTTGGAGGTAAACCCCAAATCGAAACGCAAAATACCGAAATACCATATTTGATCTCACTGAATCGGATTTTTTTTCACAATTTCAACTTTTAACTCCCCCACCCCTACCCTACATCTGCAGCATTTCATTTCCAGAAAAAACGTTTTTTAATCAACATCAATAAAAACAACCTTGTCCAGCCGCACACAAATCACATGTAAAACAACGAATACAAACTGGAATAACATGTAGATCATAAATCCACAGTTACAGTTACCAATGCAATTACAAAAAAAAAGCAATCGTCATTTTTAACCACCCCTTGTGTCATCCCTGCGAACGTCACCCAATATTTGAAATGCTATAAAAAGCGATTCAAAATCAACTCATCATTCACACATATCCATGCCTCCGGAAAGGACTGAAATCTCCGTTCGTGCAGAAACTGAAATACAAAAACCTCTGATTCGAGCAACAACCACGGCGGAAATTGAATCCACAAAAACTTAATAGCAAAAGCAGATATGAGGAGGAAGACCGAGAAAAAAACACATTTTTCAAACAGCAGGCCCACAATCCTTCCAATAACATTCACTCTGATGTCGGTCAGGTAGAAGTGATTATCGATCACGATGCTTCTAAAAACAGAAAAAAATGCCGAGGAAGAAAAAAGAGAACAAAATTCAACCATCATCATTCTCAGCCTCAGTGAACATTCTTAACTGAACTGTATCTATTTCACTAAATTAGAATACAGTACATTCACCCACTCAAGGACATAAGGCCCATGTAATTGCACAAGTTTACGCATGGAAACCATTCCAGCAGCTCAACCACGTAACGGTGAATTGCCACAATGAGCCAATGGCATTACCCCATCTCATAAACCATGTGAATGAAAAGAGCACACTTATGTAACTGTTGTGTAGCTCCATAGTGTGTGTTTAGTCCACAGTGAAAGCGAAAGTGAAAGCAGGAGTAAAGACCTACCCGGCAGCGTGATTGGACCAGGCTATGGCGTGCAGAGCAGTGCTTTATTCTCTCTCCTCTCACATTTCGAGGATAATGCCAAAGAAAGGATTTCGATGTCAGTTCTCGTATTGTGCTCGTCAACTGATCCCTCAAGATCCATAGCAGACTGCACCTTTTAATCTTGGACGTTTCCCTCTTAGTCCGAAGCTTCTCTTTTTCATTGCGTGAGCACACTCATGCGGAAACCAGATGAGATAGCCGTGTTCATTGCACAAGTATAAGCACTGACTAAAGAAGCAGAATCGGACTGGAAATAAACTTTCTTTCATCCAACCCTTGGATAAAGTCCCAAGTACTTGCGGCTCAATCCATGTTATTGGACTTGCTAGCGAATACCCGGTACACAACTTGCAACTGTACTGCCAACTTATGGCGGGGAAATTGGAACAGTCTCAAGCTTGGCGTAGACTGGCTCTCAAGTTCAAACTGACTGCCGAGCAACATTCAACAAGCAAGGAGGTTGGAGGAAAAACAGCTTGCTCAACTGGTGAAAGTATGACAAGAGCCGTGATCGGCTTGGAGGGAAAGCACTTTTTACTCATGCCTTGTTGGCGCGTCATTTGACGACGATGACAAAGCCGCTGAGTGAAAGTCACGATCGGAAAATTGAAATTTGACTGCCTTGACTTTCACTTTATTCATGAAATGCATGGAGTGCATGCAGTAGACAGATCGTAAGCTCAATTTGATTAATGCATACAGAGACAATGGCAGGTTAAATAGATAACTGGAGCTGGAGGGCAAGAGAATGTTCTTCCTCCCTCTTCTTTAAGGGAAGAACGGGCAAAAAATTTAAAACAACAACTACCCGCCAATCGTGAGTCATAACACCAATCATTTTCGTGATTCAGAGCTCGTGATTCACGTATGGGGGAAATGAGCACGAGGTAAAGGAAAGAAGTAAAGGATGCAAATCTACTTTCTCCGAAAGAAAGCCCTTTCTTCATAATACCTTGCTTCTTGGAACCATCAACAAGGCTTAGGGCGGATGAGCCTGTCACAAATCTCGCGTTGGTTGTTAGACGAGGAGAAAGTGCGTGTAACTCCACCAAGTCAATTTCCTCTTGCCTCTTCTTTACAGCTCTGAAGGAAGGAGAGCGATAGCGGAAGGAAAGGTAACACTCAGTCGACGAATCATTACACACTTTGAATCGCCAAGAGGAAGTGGAAATGGCGCTTGTGAATGGAGAAAGCATCGCGGGGGGCTGAATACCGACCTGATTGAAAAAATCTCAAGCGGGAAACTAGAAACTTCAGGAACAGATGGGAGAAATTCCTGTAGTGCTATACCAGAGGGGAAATTCCCCCCAAGAAAAATATAGGAATTCATGAATGAGATGATTCCAACATCAAAGTAAACACTTGCCGTTTACAAGCGAAAACCTAACAGATCTAAACTTTCTCCGCTCAACTCAACAGTTGTGATGCCATGAAGAGAAAGCATGGAAAAGGAAAGAGTGAGCTGGATCAGCAGCACACAATAAAAAGCAATTCATGAATGTTCACGTCTAAACAGACATACGACGTTTTGTACGCCAGGCAACGGACTGGAAGCAAAACGATTGTAGCCCCCTGGTGGGCCATTTATAATGCTCTAAAATGTAATTGGGATTCAGCCCCGATAGACATGTGGGCAAATGACGGGGAACTTTGACTTGCCCCCAGGAAAGGAGAGAAAATGGCTCAACTGTAAACCAGTGTACTTATACACATTGCTCTTTCATGCCCCAGGCGATACCAAGTATTGAAAGGGTGAGCAACTGGGAATTGAGTAAAAGAGAAAGTGCGGTGAGAGCAAAGGCCGCACGTGATGAAATTCCGATTACTTGAATGAGACGGCTGAACTGAATTTAATTTATAAATTAATAACAAGAATCAATTAGCTAAAGCTAAACTAAATTAATCAAACACTAATAAGTTCACGTCTACAATCTTGCTTTAAGACCATTGCCAGGGAATTGAAGCGTCAAGCCTCTACAATGAATTGGAGTTTCTCACCTGTAGATTGACTGTTGATCTTCCACGTCGTTCAACCAGGCTTCAATGGATCACAACATCGCCTGGGAAATTGCTTCAGCTGATTCACGACCACAGAATGTATTTCACTTCCCTGTCGTTAGACGATTACACAAAATCGTTACTTTTGTCAATTTACCTCGGCAGTTAAAATGTTAATGTTCAACTCCCCCGGCTCTTCCCCACCACCAAGGACAGCGTCACCCACACACCACAACTTGTACTGATCCTCTCAGACCGAGTCTATACTACCAATTCCGACCTTGAAACTCAATTCAAAATCATCAACTCAGCCTACTTGTGTTCACCCACACACGAAATCAAGTTTTGCAACCTCGGTGAAAGTTGAGACGGGCACTGCCTCTCTTCATCGGCAGGAAAACAACTCACGAACATCCAGTCCACCTCCGCAGCTGTTAACCGGTTGACAAGGAAAAGAAACCACGTTTCGAGTACACCAGTTCGTCGAAAAGGGTTTGAGCAACCCTCGAAGTTCCGTGCCTTGGCTAACGATCTGTGTTTGCAGGAACTAATGGATGCTCAGCTCCAATTTCAGTTCCGACTCCGAGCAAACAATCCACAATAGACAAACTACTTTATCATGTCAAGCCACACGTGTGTGCAGACCACCGGCTAAAATTCGTCTGACGTCTGACAGGGAAAGCACCGTCGATTTACTCAGGCTTTCTCCAACCTCTCCCGGCTCATGGAACCACCACCGCCACAGCTCCAAGGAGCTTCAGCCCCTGTTCCTAACCAAACCGGGCTCAACTTCAGTCCCACGTTCGAGTTCCAAACCACATCGTGCCAGAGGGAACAGAGGGAAGAGACAGCGGGAAACAGGCCTGGAGAAAAGCCTGACTGGGCTCCAGTACCAGTACACACATCTCCGTCCTGGAGGGGAAAGCAACGTCGACGCTGGGAAAAATACCGGGAAAAGTTGCAAAGCCAAGGAAGGAAAAGCCGGAACGGAGAAAGATGCGAAGGATGCCAAGCCTCCAGTTTCGAGAGAGTGTGTAGTTGTTGCAACTTTCAGACTTGAAGAAGGCTGGAGCATGTAAATTATTACTCAAAACGGTAGCCTAACAAGTGAAGGAGTGAAGAAAGGAGGCATTTTTCTCCACGTCTTGTAATTCCACACCCACCATTGTCCATCCATCCCAGGGAATTATTATACTCTCCTTTCGGGCATGTGAGCGGGATGAACGGAACCATATCATTCCGGCCAAGCTTTATTACTTCGGGGCACTGCACATGACCATACGGTCTTAGAGCCCACGGTCTTTAATAGGAAAAGGATGAGATAACCGGAGTATCTATGGGAGACAGCCTGTGTAATAGGAACTTGCGGAAAATGGAAAAGGGAGAGAGGATACGGGATGGACACGCGATCTTCTCCTTGCTGTAAATATAAACGTGCATAACATTCACACTGACCGTTTACACAAGCTGATAACACAACACTCGGCGCTTGTCAGAAGAGACGGGAGAAATAGCGGTCACCATAAACGGCTGGAAAATTGCCCGACTTCTTCAGCATATGTCAGTCGCCGGAGTATGGATGGAGCGAAGGCTCTCGTTCTTGCATCTTCTGCTTTCTCAAGTCGTTGCAGTAACTTGAGTCGATCGCCGAGCGGAGCAAGAGCAACGCACCATTCAAAAGAGGATAACGGGCTCAGTACAAGCAACGTTCATGGAAATCATTCAACTCATGGTCACATAACTAAGGCGCAACGACACTCCTGACGATACTTACTATGACAGCCGCCATTACAAAGGTTAGTAAAGAAAATCACGGAAGGAGCATCACTCAAACGATCGTTCAACCAAAACGCTGGGCTGCAGACCTTGTGCTGTACTCGAAAGCATTGCAGTGTGAGATGTCCGTTTACGAGTTTGGTGCCTATTGAATTCAAGATTCTGAAGTGCTTGAAAGCAATGCTTTATTTATATACCAGCTTGGCATGAGCTTAAAGTTATTGTATGTTTTTTTGATAAAAAAGCCGTGTTTTTACTGAATGTTACTTTTTTCAAAGCCAAGGAAGATGTCGCAAGTGAAATACGGTATGATTTGATATTTGCATGCAAGCAAGTCGTTCTTTAGCCATGCAAGTATTAAAATTAAAGCTACATTTACAATAGCTGTGGGACAAGTGGTGAACAAGATGCATTTTTCCGGTAGGTGGAACGAACAAGTAAACCTTACCTGTTCAAGGACACTGAAAAGCAGCTCATTAAAGTTTAAACAAGATTCAAGGTAGCGGTGCACAGCGCATAGGGTAGCAAAGTATTTGGTGGGGATAAAAAAAAGTTTTGCAAGTTAGTAGGAAAACTTGCAAGTTCTGCCGTGAAATTTTCATGTTCTATGCTCTACGTGATAACTCTTGGAGGAGGAACTGTCAACGCTTGTCTAGCATTGTGGAAAAAAGCCACATGCGAAACGAGGCAAACGAACTAGGCTTATGTTGCGACCGATGTTAGTGCGAGGATGGAAACGTGCAGGGTTTTCGTTGCAACCGTTGATTTTTCGTTAATTTTGTACCACCGAGCTTAATTTTTTATGCAATAAAAATAATTAGGACGCTTAAAACGTTTGTTGGAATCGTTGGGCCTAATTGCTGGTATCGCCATCTGGCAGTGTTTGTGGAAACTGTGCGTTGATCTTAAGGCTATCATTTCCTGGAAAATTCGGCGATTAAACCAGGCACTTCTTACTCTCCGCAGTGTACTAAGAATAACGGTCTAATGTAGCGTACACCGTTCTAGTCGTTAGCCGAGGGTGAGAAATCTACACTAAGAGGCGACTCAAACAGCTCACTTTGGTAGCTCTTCTGCGACTGCAGGTAATATAGCGTGCGGTGCCGCAATCTACGGGGATGCGAGGCGCGAGTCCTTCTCCGACTTCATCTGGATCCCAATAGTGGACCCCCATGGTCTGTTTACATGGTACCTGCTTTGCATCTTTTATTAGGAATTTTTGCGTCGATTTAAAGCGTACAAGTTTAGTGCCGGTTGTGCATGTTGTGATCGTGTCGTCGTCTCTCTTCCTCATTCTCGTGTGCGGGATAGGCAGGCAATGCCATTAAATTTGCGTTGACAAAGAGTTAACGAAATTGAAGTTAGAACGTAATTATTTCGTTATAAACTAGTAGTTAATCATTACTGCTGTGGAGGTTTTGAGTCAGAGGTTAGAATTAGCAGGCTTAGAATTTAAAGTTGTCTGTGTTGCAATTGGGACCGGTGAAACATTTGAAGGTGAGTTGAAATAATTTGCATTTGATCTATCGGTTGCGTAAGTTTTCTTTGTTCCAGAAATTTTTACCGTTATCCCTTCGTGTTCACGTTGTGTGGACCCTTTGTTCTTGAACTTCATTCTGATGAAGACTCTTCTATGTATGATTCTGAAGAATCGTCTTGAGTTGAAGAATCGAATTTTAGTCCTGAATCCTAGATTCTAGATTGTATTTGTTTTACTTTGTGTGTGGATATATAATTGGTATTCTGACGTATATTGACCGTGTTAAACAATGTTGGTTTTGATTTTAGGTTACCTGTTGAAAAGAAATCAACGAATTCTAATTTGAACCGCTTAAGACGAACAAACAAGGCACTGTGATGGGTAGCAATGATTAGAAGTAAGGCTTTGAAGGTGGGTATAGTCGTGTTTGTCTTTGCCAGTACTGACGCAGTTTTCCTGCTTTGGATGAAGAAGAAGTTGAAAAGGTGAAGAATTATTGAATTGATACAGTGAAAGTGACTGAGATCCTCAACTGTTGAACGACCTGGTTAATTGGGCATTGATTTGTTCGAGTGATTGAAGTAAAATAATCGCGTGATAATGTCTGATGCACCGCATCGTCCTACGGGATTTCGTGGAGGTGGAGGATACAATCCGAGAGGGAGAGGCCGCGGAGGTAGAGGTGGATATCGCCCTAGAAGATACTGGGATAATGATGACTACTACAAGAAAGATCGGGTGAGTTGAAACCTTGCTACAAAATCATTAGTATTTGCACAATGTGTAGAGAAAGTAAAGCTTAAACTTTGGTAATTATGTGTTTCGAAATAATGGTTTGATGATTTTGGTAGGACTATGATGATCGGAGAAGGTACCGGCGTAGCAGGAGAAGCCGAAGTAGAAGCTACAGTCGTAGTCCTAGTAGAAGTAGGAGCCGAAGCAGGAGCGACTCCAGAAGCAGGAGCCGGTCAAACGGGCCAAGAAGCCCAAGGAGTCCAAGGAGTCCTCGCAAAAGTGAGGAATATCAGCCAACCAGTGTGTCTGGGTCAGCAAATCAAATGGGTGAGCAATACGAGCCTCAAGGTCAGTATGCTGCGCCAAAAAATGTCAGTGGCGCTACCGGAATGTTGCATCAGGGGTACGCTCCACCAGGACTTGGTGTTAACGGTAATGGTCCTGGTGCTGATGAAGTTAGACAAGCTGCTGCCAGAGAAGCTTGGGGACAGGTCAAAACGCAAGAGAGTTTGAGCAGAGGCCCGCCAGTGGCGGAGTACAAGCCGACGGCTGTTCCCGCTTATAATCCGATGGATGAGTACGGAGGTCAGTCTTTATACAACCCTACAGTATCTTATGTGCCTACGCCTGTACCACCGGTACTTCCTGGTGTAAGTAGTGGCCATTCTTCTGCCAAAAAGAAGAAAGATCGCAAAAAGAAGAAGAAGCGTCAAAGAAGTTCATCTTCTTCCTCATCGTCCTCGTCCTCCTCCTCTGACTCCGAGGGAAATCTGCGTGGTAGAAAGAAGGTATGATTTACTGTTTTGTTTTTTTTTTTTGAAACACTGCACTGTCCTAAGTTTGAGCACACGTCATGATAAGCCTTATTTTAATAGAAACGAGGATCGGGTTCGGACTCCTCTTCTGGTGATGGTAAGTATCAACTTGTAGAGGTTTGAGCTACTGTTGAAAAATTTTCCAATTTTCTGCATATCAAACGAACAAAAATTTAAGGTGAAATTCGTTATTCTACAATTAATTTGATGCAATATTAAGATCGCAAAAGCTCCAAGTCGGCGAAAAAACGCGTCACTTCTGAGCAAAGACAAGCTCTGTTGAAACAGAGGGACAACTATTTGGAGAAACACAACTTGTTAGAGGTGAACATAACGAAGCTGCTGTCTAAGGAATTGGAGTATCGACAAGCTAATGCTGATCCTGCGGCGATAGAAGAAAACAGACGTATACAGGTATGACAATGGACGGAAGTAAACTTCAAGTTGCACTGTCAGCTTGCAAATCACATAATGGAAGTCAAAATATAACTATTCGGTTTCAGACTGAGCTTACTGGCAGACTCAAGGCTGTGCAGATGGTGTTGAATAAGATTAATGAGCTACTTCAGGATGCTCCACCTTCGACTGAAGTCAAGAAGAAGGCAATGCCTGCAGCACCTGCTCCGCCAGCAATTTCTCATCATATGATGATGACAAAGGAGATGTTGCAAAACATGCCCACTCCAGTTATGGCCCCGCAGATAGCGCCTATGCAAACTGTACCTCAAGTCGTAAGTGCTATCAATTTGATCATTTGATGTGAAGCCATATTCACCTGCAACAATATTAAGTTCCAATATTTTTGTGCGTTTTCAGGTTAAACCAGCTTTTGGAATGGCAGAGCAGTGTGACTTTTATGATTCTTGTCAGCACTGGTGTCGCTTATGCAACGTGTTTCCCGACACATTGCAACAGCTGCTTGATCATTTAGCACACTCCTGGACATCATGCTCAAGTGGAGGTGTGTAATTCCCTGTTTTTTTTGTCAACTAATTATGCAATTATGCGTGCAATTTCATTTTAGTATGCTTGACTGAATCATTTTGTTCCAGCAACTTGGAATCGATGAGAAACCATGGCGAAAATCTAGACCTGCAAAAGGAGAACAAACCTCCAGCGGGTTCAAGAAGGATGCCGTTCAAAGGTATGGCTATTCAAAATTTTGGTTAAGCCTCTGTCACCATTAAGATTGTTTACTGGTCTAGAACGCCATTCGTACCGGTACCGGGTATTGAATTTTTCAAATCGGGCAACTCCGAATTAGCAGAGTTGTCTATTCCTTAGCAGTCTATAGCTTCGGTGCGATAGAACTGAGCAACATATAATGGTTTGGTTATCAATTACAGGCATGCAGTTCTTTCATCCAGTTCAAGGCTGGTACTGCAAAATTTGTGATTTTTGGATGGGAGACCATAGTGGAGCCGTAGATCATCTCAAAAGCGATGAGCACATGAATTTTTACAGGGTAAGCACAGCCTTCCCATGACCACGCTTATTCGCTGTAACGAGAGATTAATTACTTTTCTGGAATTTTATTAGAACTTTTTGACTGAGCATCCCGATTGGGAAAGCAAATGGGCCAATGACAGAGAAAAAGCTCGAGTAAGATTAGGCATTGCTGGTAAGAAGGAAGAAGGCAGTCAGTTGAAGCAAGATTCGTACCCAGGAAGCTCCAGAGTCCAAGAGTTTGAGCCCTCGGACGTTGGATCAAGTATTCGTATTCAAATGCGGAATTTCGTGAAACCTGAAGATGGAAAACTTGTACCATTTGCTCCTGCACAAACTAAGGACGGAAATATCGATTCAGCAGTTGACGAATGGATGGAAAAGCCGCAGAAGGTCAAGTTAGACTTTGATACACAAAAATTTGCTGAAATTGTTCGACAGAAACATGGACAGAAAGAAAATATTGCCGACACGAAAGCTTCAGATATAGACAAGCTGAAGCAGAAGTCTCCACCATCCTATGGTCGAGATCGAGAATCTCGAGACAAGGACATTCGTGAAAGAAGCAGCAGAGATCATGACAGTGGTCGTAGATACAGCGACAATAGACGCTATGACGGCGGCCGAGATCGAGATCGGTACGGAGCCAGAGGACGCCGGAGGTATGCGATTGTTTCAAACTCTTTCACAATAATTTCTTCATTATCTACATAAATGATGCTTAGGTTAGAAGATTCTACTTTGCTGTAGCTCCATAGTTTAGCGTAAATGACTTTGTAGGTAACATGTGAATTCGAGTCGTTGGTTGGATTATCCATTATTGTCGAACTTAACCAGTCAAATTAAGACGAAGTTATTTGTCTTCACGCTGAGCTATAAGAGAGTTTCATAGCACGCAAAGCCTGCATTTTGAGCATTCTGTTCATGAATTGGGAAACCTGTTATCATCAGTAATGGTGCAACTACTTTCGATTTGCTTTATTAAGTAAACCCACAGCATTTTTTTCTAAATTCAATGTTTCATTCTAGGTCACGGTCACGATCGCGATCCAAATCTCGATCGAGAGAGAGGTATCGGCGCAGATCTAGCCCACGAGGTCGTTCTAGGTCTAAGTCTCCTAGAGATCGACAAAAGGACAGATCGCCAGAGCGTTCGGATCGAAGAGGAGATAGCAAAGACAAAGATAAACTCTCAGCTGAATTCAAAGAAGCAACAAAAAAGTTACCCATGATTGGGAAAATGCCACTTTATAAGAAGCCGATAATGACTGGGTTCGGTAGAGATAAATCAGATGTGAAGGACAAAACTCATGTTCCTAAAGAACTCATTATTCCAGATCAACCACCAGTAGAGCCATTAGTTCTTCCGAACAACACGAAGGCAGATGTCCCGAATTCCAAAGTATCGTTAACAGGTTTTGGTATTGTGCAGAATGTTTCCCGTCCGACCTTTAAGCCTGTTGAGTCGGAATACGGCAGTAGCTCATCATATCTTTTGGAAAGTATGGAGAATTCTGTGGGCAGTATCGACCAGTTTTCGAAATCTTTTGACGAACCTTCGAATGCAAGTAGAGCCAGTCAGGAAAATACCAGTCCTGTGTTGGAAAAGGCTTCATCAGAGCGAACAGCTACTCCAACCGCTTCCAGCGGAACAGGTCTCCCGGATGATTTTCAGCAAGCGTTGGACATAATCTATGCACCGCCATCGGAAAAGAAAGCTCCTACACCTCCACCTGCTACAGAATATTCTTACGNTGCACCGCCATCGGAAAAGAAAGCTCCTACACCTCCACCTGCTACAGAATATTCTTACGACGTTGGAGCTTCATCAGCGGCTGCGGTTTCAAGCTATGGTAAGTTTTGTAACTTCTTCAACACACTTCATAGGTGTAAGATTTTTAGTTGTGAAACAACTTAAGTTAGTTAGCGGTAACTTTTACGAGTATTATTCTTACTTTTCCATTGGGTAATATTACTTACAGACTACAGTGCATACAGTGCTTACGGCTCATACCATCAGCCTCCTCCCGGCATTGTGACTTCTGTGCCACCCCCAGCATATAATTACGAAACCGGAATGTATGGCACAGCCACAACCAGCACCACTACCATGGCTCACAATGGTGTGGTGCCATCCGATAGTGCTGCTTCCCATTCTGGGGCGGTAGAGCAAGATGAATTGGAAGATTTGCGAATGTTGGGAATAGATTTAGATGATACGGCTGCCGCTGCTTTACTTTAGACATCGGAGCAAGTTAAAACATCAATCTTAGCTGTTTTTGAGCTACGGCTTCGCTTTGGATTGATGCTTTTTGTTTTAGTTCTTTAGGTACTATGGAGCTAATTTTTTGTCGAATTGCAGATTGCCTCTGCGTTAGCACGTAATATGGTAGTTCATTCAGAATGAACCTTAATTGTTGTCGTACTTCACGAAGTGTTTTACGTGGATGATCGAGGTATTATCTAATACTTAAGTTAGAAGTTTTTGTCTCCATAAAGCTTAAAGCTTTTCTGTTTATGTACTTGAACTTTAGTTATTTTAACATTAAAATCTTTGACTCTGATCTCGAATTGTGAACCTCAGATTTCATTCATTTCATAGCCACCTTAACGTTAACAAAGCAAAATAAGCCCCGTTTTGATCACGCTCTCGACCGAATATCAGAATCAAAAAAAAACAAATGGTCTACCATAATTGGATTATAAGGCTTTTTATTCGAACTGCAGGAATCGAACAACAACACTCTCAATTCTCAAAGCTGAAAAACATTAAATTAATTTAATATCATGTCCATTACATCACAGCTATTAAGAAAAACTCATTCCGATTGCATATGCATGTAATGAGTTCAAAATGGTTCTGTTCTAACTACTTCAAAAATGTCGGTTAACATTTGCTCATGCCTTGCCAAGTGCGCTTATCGATGTGGCAAGATGGCTTACTTAAATACTTTTAATCCGATTGGTACAAAATATGCACCGATTTCTTGCTTCGGGATGATGAGAGTACACCTTCAACGTCAAGAAGTTGTAGGCGATTATAGTAAAAAACAGTAACAAATTCTACTCAGGACTTACTCAAGAACTCGAACTTTTAACTACACTAAGAGTACGTTTAAGCCTTTAAACCACAATTATTGTGATAACTGGCCGAAAAGGGTCAAAATTAAGATCCAACCACAAATATTACACTCTGCCCCACTGGACTTCTCACACAGGCATACTTACACCTATATAACTTTTCGTAACTATTCCAATGGTAAGACGACGAGCGCCACATTATGACAAACTGAAATTGTCCACTTCCCACGGCTTCGAAATCCATTTCCCAAAGCCTTGCGACTTCATGGACGAGTTGAAAAGTTGTTTAACAGACTATCAATGGATTCAATCAAGGCGAAATTTAGATAATGTATAAGATAACGTGTATTTAGATAATAATCACTAACCAGATTTGTAACAAGCATATTAATAGTAACATATTCAACTTTACCTGGAATGCGATAGATTTTTCCTTCGCTTCTGCATATGTCAGGCTTTCGTCCAAATCCTGAGAAGTTTTCAGAAGTGTCCGAATGTGCAAGAACCGAGCGAAGGCAAATCTCTTACAGATACGAGATGGTTTGTTGCCATCTTTGCATCTCCCTTTGGCAGCCGTTAATATTTCGTAGTTATCCCACGTGTGGCACCATGTGAGCGCATAATTAGGTGACTTTTTTACCCTTCTCTGCTCTTCATTCGAGACCATTAGTCTATAGGGATTATTGACTATAAAGGAAGGAGGTAAGGTCTCCTTGGTTAAGGATTCAATACGACCATATATTGCTCTGCGAAAGTTAAATTCCCTCTTAGCTTCATTCTGATCAATGATTACCAGTTACTAACAAAACTTATGAATAGATGTAAGCTTTAACTCCAGCATAATTTCTACATACCTTCTGAAATGTACTGGATGATGTAGACTTCCTAGAATCACTGACGAGTAGTATAAGGGGCCTGTATAGATAGCCAGTAACGCCCCTTGAAACCCAAGTACATTCCACCTACAAACTTTGTCTGAACACGACATGGTGTTCAGCGCATTGCCACTCATGATGGAATCCCATGTCTGCTGTGTCGCAAGTAGATTTGCAACAGGTATTGTTCCCTCTCCAGCTTCGATTTTCGCTCGCAGCAGCCCACGGTTACTTACTGTTTGGATGTGAGTCCATGGCAGACGCATCATTAACTTCATCAAAAGCTTTCGGTGAGAAGATTCTGTGAAAAAAATCACGTATGAGCAACTGCCAACGCTGCAGCAAAGCACTGTTCCTATTTATCTAGGAGCTATTGGGTATCAACAAGTATCAGGTCATTTGAAACCCATACTGTAAGAATTTAAGCCTTATTAAAAGATAGCATCACCCGTAATAATAACAGCCTTTGGACTCACCGAGCATCCCCGCATGGGGAAGTACTAATGTATAAATGGAACAGGATTCCTTCTTTCAATTTAAACGGGTAACCAGTATTATCTTTTTGGAATTCAAAGATTGAATTAGCAGACCCTTGCAGACACAAGTTCTCCAGCTCCTGGTAAACGAAATCTCGCATACACCTTGTAGCAATAATTTCCGCATGACAATCGTTCACAGCACATCCTTTCTCTGACATCGCGTCACCTTCAACACATTTGGTTCCTGTGGTTACAGCGACTACCTCTGCAGTGTTAATCAATGAAGGTCCTCTGGTCATGACCACGGCAGCTAATACTTTCTGGTATATGTAGTAGGGATCATCTTTTAGGAGGTCCTCATACTTTTGCATCACCAACCTTTGTCGTAACACCAAATTAGAGATTACATTCATGAAAACCAATTTAGCTAAGCAACAAGACGCACAATTTAATCAAAAGGTTCCAATACCTATGAACATAGTTGCTGAATCCCAAGTTGTATTCACCCCTCAATGGATCGTCCTTGTGGAATACTGAATCAGCTTCAGCATCGACCTCTGATACTTTTCCGGGGGAAGCAGGTTGGCTTTGCATTACGACATCTTGCTGAGAACCATCTAAGTTCAACGATTTTTCAGCAAAATGACCAAACACCTCCGCACCCAGCAACTGTATCAGCATCTGTCTAGCTGCATCAGCCTTTGCTCTTTTTTTGCTGGGGCCTTTAAAAAGCAAAATTTAAAACTGAAGCCAATATTCCGACATCGACAATTCCAAACTAAAACCCTCAAACCATGCCTTACCCCTTCCCAACACCTGTTTGTCTCCAAAAGTAAGTCTAATATCAAAAGTCTTGTCATGCGGTAACCCAGATTCTCCAGCTTCTTCGTACACAGGATGGTCAGGAGGGATGGCTATACAATTTAAACCAAGACAAGCTTGCTCTTCTAAATTCTTAATATTTTCCAGTCTCTTCAAAATTTTAGCATCCTTATATTCTGGAACACAATGCCACATACAAGTTAATTACATAATCACCGACTTCACAAACTGAACCCTTAAAGCACATACAGAATAAGCATTACGAATACTCACGTGAGTCACTTTGACCTATCGGCAAAGGCTGCGTCTCCATGCTATCCTGGCTAAGCTCCGGTTCAACGTACTTCGCTATTTGGTTAACGGAATCAAAATTCATAGGAATCACCAACATGTC
>VRMD01001324.1:0-17541 GCA_009872375.1 Sminthurides bifidus
TTAGCTTAATTCAACTTTCATTGAACGTAATTGAAATCTAAGAATGGTACATTTTTGAGACCCTTTTGTTTTTTTGTAAAAGCTATAACCTTACACGTAAGACTAAGCCGCGGTAATGATTCAATTTTACCTTTGTCTCCGATCGTGATTGCACTTTTCACTTAGGCAATGAGAAATCATTTTTAAATTGGATATTTATCATTTATTATGGAATAGACATTTAGGTTATTGGGTCTATTTTTATTCTTGACATGATTTAAGATGCAATCGCTATGACAAGTCATCACAACTAAAATAACTATAGACGAAATACCAGGTTTGATACAACTTCATACTGCATATGTGACATGTACCCCTGAATTACTATCAGGTCAAGCAGCAGCTGGAGCGTATGTCGCTCTGAAGATTTTTATTGACCCTTTTGAAATATCCTTCTGGTGATTCATGTTCTTAATTCATATGAACTTAGGACTTTGGTATATGTTTCTTGGATCGTACAATTGTTATTGTAATAGTTTGTCAGAGTGATTCAGAGGAGATAAAGTGCAAGAAGCGCCGCGAGGCACTAATTTCCTTAGAAGATCAGAACCAATATTTGATAAGCTGTAAGACTTAGTTATCTAATGTGATACCAGAAGGAGTTAGCGCAAATCAAGAATATTTTCTTGGTCTGAAATTGATAGATGCTGAAGCTTAGGTGGTAGCCAACACTGTACTGCTTTGTCCTGGCAAGTATTTCACTATTGCGTTGGTTGCCATCAATGGCAATGAATCTGTGCTAAATAGTGGTTTAAGTATTGGCAATGCTAGATCGTCTGCGTCATTGTACATGAAGTAATAGGGTATCGCAACTGTAGTTGAGTCATGCATGAGACCGTGGAGAGATTTTGAATCATTGTGGATCGGGTGCAATTAATATAATACGTTATTGTTTATGTGTTCTACTCTAGAACCTGGAACTACGCCCAAGCTGTCAGTTCTTGCAATGCTAATAGTCACCTTTCCTTGAAGGAATATCATACTGCGGTCTTCTCATGTATGTGCACTACGGAATGAAGATGAAGAAATCATGAAAGCGGTGTAACATTTGCATCTGCAGTCTCAATCTGTGACAAAATTTTTAATGGACCTGGGGAGAATTTGAGGGTTAATAACTTCCTTGGATTGGTTCAGTATCTCCCCACTGAATAGTCGTTATCTGCACAGTTGCAGCGTGGGTTGAATGTACGCGTGAAGCAATCAAGTTTTAGCTAACCTTTGAACGGATTGATTGTGTGAGCCGACGCCAATTCGCTGGAACGCAAAGGTAAACAAGAATGTTATTTGCGAGCTTAACAGAATGAGATAGTCAGAGTGTTCATTTAAACTTCAACTACGTGTGGTTTGTATAATCTGGCTCTGGAAGACGAGGTTTTGCGAGACTCAGTCGTGATAATGAATAATATAGTCTTACCATTGTGTCACTAGAACACCTCATGGGCTGACTGAAGATATTGTATACTTTGCAGAAAATTACTGTGTGGGGTCTGCTGACGGGCTCTTGTAGGATTACGAATGTCGGACCTGGGAATAACGCGGTCGCAGCTAGTTTCTTTTAATCAGTTTCTTGCTCGTCCCTTCAACATCTGCCCCTATACAAGATGTCTTCAATTGTACAGCCTGTTGTGAAGGAAGTAGCTTCTGTCGTAGAGTGCAGTACCCTGACCAAGTCGGAAAAGGTTGAAAATGAAAATCCAGAGCGAGGTACTACGACAGTCACCGCTAACGAATTACAACCGCAGCCAATCAACAAAGCAGCTACCCTTACTCATGGGCAAGCACATCCGACCTCTGGTTCCTTTGCCAATCATGCCAGGAACAATTTGCGACGATCATTTACTCTACCCAGGAGCTTACTTATGCGTAAAGGCGGGCAGACAGGTCCTGCATCCGAAAACAAAAATGGAAGCTTTGTGCGTCACATATTCTTAACACTAACAAGGAGCAAGAGCACACGAAGAAAGAAGGCAGATATTACTGATGGAAATTCGACAAATGGAAGTGATTGCAAAGCTTCGTTAACATCAGGTACAGATTTGGGTACTGTTACTGTGATGAGCCTGTGAGCTTCAGTTTTACTTGTAGTGTTATTTAAAATTAAAAGAATTGCATTTTTTGTGATAGCACTCCCTCCTGGCTTCACGCCTGGCGCTCTTGGCCTCAAAAATCAAGGAAATACTTGTTTTATGAATGCCATTGTTCAATGCCTGAGCCATACTGATGAATTAGCAAAATATTTAGTTACCGATTCTTACAAAAGTGACCTAAGGAGGAAAACCTGGATAAAAAGTGGAAAAGTAAGTCTTTTTATTCAAGTCATATTAAATGATTAAATCATTTAAATAATGATCTTTGCATTTCTCAAGTTGACGTAAATTGCTTGTACCTGATTTGTGGAATAAATTAACATTATATTTGGATTTGTAGGGCGAGGTAACCGAAGAACTAGCGACTATTCTAAGAAGCACATGGCTAAGGCAGAATGCAGCTGTGGTTGAGGAAGCTGTTTCAAGATTCAAAACTGCCGTGGAGCGAGGAGCGCAGCAATGGCGTGGTGCGCAACAACATGACGCACAGGAGTTTCTGCTTTGGCTTTTGGACAGATTGCATGAAGACCTCAATCAAGCTTCGTCAAACAAGTACAAACCCGTCAAGGTAAAATTTGACATTGCTATTCATTGCGATGGTGATAAGAAGGTTACATTGATCTTAATGGCGTACTTGTTAAGTTAAGAGGGATTAACGGTAATCAAATGTTCACTTATCATGCTAGAACAACTTCGGGCGTCCTGACGAGCACGTAGCTGCAGAAGCTTTAGAAAATCACTTAAGATGTAACAACTCGATCATACAAGATATATTTGGCGCTCAATTCCGATCCTCTTTGACATGCCCTGGGTGTGGACGACAAAGTGCTACTTTTGATCCTTTCCTATGCGTGTCGTTACCAATACCTGTGGCGAAGCAGCAAGTTCCCTTATATGTCAACATTGTGTACCTTTCCCAACAACCTAGATTAGTAAGTGTTTGAACGAGTACATTAATGGAGTTTTGTAGCTTATGTAGTGTAAAAGTCTACAGCTATGCAATTGCGTTTATTGCGTAGGTCAAGCTTGGTCTAAGCTGCATCTCAAACGCTGACGTTAAAGAGTTAAAGCACATTCTCTCCGGTGACACGAGTATTGAAGAGAACAATATTCTCCTATGCGAAATCGATGGTGAAGGATTTCATCGAACATTTACAGGTTTGTGTGCACAAATTCAGAAGTTATTGTCTTGTCAAGCAAATGATCCAATTACTTGGAATAAGAGTACATATTCTCTGTTTTACAGAAATACAGCCGGTGTCGGTCTTATCTAGCAACGAAGCCGTGTATTGTTTAGAGACTCCTCAAGTAAAAGAATCTAGCGAAAGTGATGGTGCATATTTACTAGTAACGTGGACCAATATATTAGTTACTAATGATGGAAACACCCGTGTTCGTTTTGGAAGTCCTTACATAACGCAAATCGCTCGGGAAACTGGGTTTATAGATCTACAAAAACTTCTTTTGAAAGAAATGGCAGCAATACTTCAACCAGGGATTCTCGTGTCCGAACAAAAGGTATATAAAACACTTCATCTGTTTTGACAAAACTGCCTTTAGGATATAATTGTTTCACGATGACGAACTGAGATATTATGTCAATTGCACCTGATAGGACCCCGTCTTCGGAATCCGAATTTTGGATGGCAGCGTAGAAGGATCGTTAGTCGATCCAAGTGTAGAGCATCCGCTATACATGGAGTCAATTGACCATGCCTTATCTTTGTGTGATGAAGATGTTCCTCCTCATGTCAAAATCCATCTGGAATGGTCTTCAAGCGACAAAGACAGGTACTCTTCGGTGCCGTAAACATAATGAAGTTCTGATTATAATGAAGCGAATTCGGTTGCAAAGTATCATCTGATCGCATAATTGTTATATATTTCTAGAATCATCGCAGACGATTCGGAGAGTGTAGAGGAACATGCAAGTGTAGCTCAAACACGCCTTAGATATTCGCAAGAAACAGTTTCTAGTGTAACCCTTGATGAATGCTTTGACTTATATACCACTGCTGAGCAATTATCTCCGGAAGATTCCTGGCATTGTCCGCATTGTAACAGAAAAGAGCAAGGTACCTTGAAAATGATTGGCCTTTGGACAGCACCGCAAGTGCTGGTTGTCCATTTGAAGCGATTTCGGCAGGTATGTCATGAAAGGATCACACGATATAGCTTAAGTGAGGAACAGCTGAAGCTATTTGATTGTGAAGATAAGTGCGCATCAAACAGTGGAATTCTAATCGTTATTTTTCCTTTCTGTCGTGTATTAGGCGTTACAGGGCAGAAATTCTGCAACAAAAATATCTTCAGTTGTCGACTTCCCAATTGAAGGATTGGATCTAGCCCCTCACGTCAGTCGCAAAGCTAGAAGTAATGTGGAGAACGGGCATATCACTAACGGAAGTTCCGTAGGTCATGGATCATCCCCAATAAACGGCTGCTTCGGTTTAGGATCTTGGAAACGTGCCTCATTTAAAAAGCATTTGTCTTCAAGTACTGCACACAAACGATTCAATTTATCCCAAGGCAACCACCAAAACGGAACCACTGACGACAGAGATTCCTTGGTTTATGACCTTTATGCCGTATGTAATCACCATGGCCGATACGTGCAGGGTGGGCACTATACGGGTAAGTGAATTTAAAACTATGTTGCCGTTTATTGCTCCCTGAAACGTTCTCACGAGCTTCGTCTTTGTTCCACAGCATACTGCAAGAATCCTGTGGAAGGGAGTTGGTGGTCATTTGATGATACACGTGTGGATCGGTTGGCGGCGCCTGAAGAAGTAAAAACGGCATCCGCTTACATACTTTTTTATCACAAGCGAAATCCGACTACCAGCTTCTCTTCCAACGGGTATCACTGGTGCAAGAATTTGGTGAAGAAATATCATAAAAGTTCTGCAATTCCGCTTTCGAATGACGCTTCTATAGTTGAAAGCATGTCGGAATCCCATGATGCCCAAGAATGCAATGGCGGCGCGAAATCGATGGAGAAAAATGAGACTGCAACTTCCAATACTACTGAAGGCGGTCATTTAGTAAGTGATGTTGATATTTCACTACAGATTCCCCCCTCATTGGTGAAAGGACCGCAACAGAATGGGTTCAGCAGTAGTGATGGCAACGGCAGCGACTCAAATTTAAGTACTCTCAGTAAGAGCTCCAGCAGCACTAGTGCAAATGCTCCATTAGCAAGAATGGAGGATGTAGGCTTGGGGCCATATGATAGCATCACCACTGAGATACAGTTGGAAAGCACTGTTTGAATTAAGTAATAGAGTTAAATTTTTAACGAGCGTTTTTTTCTATTGTAATTTCAGTGATTCGTCGCAACTTCGCAAACCTGACAGACGCGCAATTATTATTAATTTTTTCGTGTGATAAAGTATTCCGTGGCTTCTCATATTGTATCTTCTTGCCCTTGATTTGTTTGGCTTCGTGCTGGTTAATTGTATCCGCCAAGCATGCTAAATAGGATCTTCAGAATTATTTTTATCGAAGCTGTTAGTAGCTATTCACGTGCATGCCTTATTTTTGAAATGCTGACCAACTATGTGGTAGATCTACTTTTAGTCAGAGTGATTTGACGAGTCATTTAATTAATGAGAAGGACAGTTTAAAGATCTATTGAACTAGTTGGAAATCCTTTAGTTCTTATTGTTACGTTATGTTAGTAGAAAGTACCAGCCCGTTGTACCTGCGAAAACGGATATCAACAGGTTTTAGTTGCAGATTCATCTTGGAATACTATTTATCTGTTACATGTATTACTCNACAGGTTTTAGTTGCAGATTCATCTTGGAATACTATTTATCTGTTACATGTATTACTCTTCAATCATTCTTGGCCATTTTATTTTAATGCTTGCTTTATTTCCTATCCACTCTAATTACGGCTAGCTATGAAGTAATGAGATTGATAACTTTCGTGTAGCATTATTACGAAGTTGACTTTCAAGTGTATTGAAGTTACTGCCTAATCGAAATTACGGTCATTCATTCGTTTATGCTCACAACTATCTATTAAGAAACGAATGGGGAATAATTTTTATTCTATTTGCATACCGTAGACAGTTGAAGTGGTTCAGTGAAATCCCACGTTCGGCCAGAACTGTTATTGCGTCATTCAGATTGCACAAAACTGACTTCAGAGTCAGCAAGCTGTTGTAGCTTTTGTCATTTTTGTAAGCCATTTCAATTACTAAGCTTAAAATTTCTGTCACCAATTTATAAACACAGATTTTGCTCACGCTTTTGGGCCTGTCAGTGAGAACATTGAGAGTAGTGTCCTGAAAAACTGCTAGCAAGATTCTTTGAACGTTTGAACAAAGTATGGAAACAGATAGTTAACCGTTTTGATCTTACGCAACAATTCAATCAACAAGAGACTGCCAACTTTGTATATTGTGAGGAAAGAATAGGATGAAGGAGGAACAAATTAAGTTTCCAGTTATGTGGTTTTAGCATTCGTGACAGGGTGACTGCAGCTCCTAATTATCACCGTTTAATTTCCTCTCAAATCCAATATCATTACTCTCTTAGAAATTTATACTATCCTAGGACATTTACACCCAATTATAACCTTGCTATCACGAAGTCGTAACATCTTACTTGAAATATAGTCATTTCACATGCCTAATGTATTAACTCTTGAAAAATGCTACCCTTTTTGCAACCTTGATTAATTGATTCATCTGTACCTCTACAATAGGCTGTATTGCTAATTAGCACGATTTTCTTACACATAAATAACAATGGTTCGAAGAGTATATGACATGTAACTGTAAGTATGGCTGATGAGTTGTGGTGATGAGACAAGAAGATCTTGTTGTACTCGAATTCATTGTCACGTACCAAGTGACAATTTTACAATTATTGACAAGCAAATGTTCAACACATGCTTTTGCTATTAAATCAAGTTTTTTATGAATTTTTGTGTTTTATTGAAACGATCTGACTGGGTGTAATCTGATTGTAAGGTATGTAATCCAATTGGCCAAGAGCCATCCGTTCATGCTATGCATCATTCATTACAGAAGAATTGGGTATCCAAAGACTAAGGGATGTTGCCCACTGGCCGTTCAGGACGTTTTTAGTGTGATTCCAGAGAGTCTCAATGAATCCCATCTTTCTCAGGTAAAGCGGGGATGAAGAGGAACATGGAGGTTAAGTCACGATCGCAAGGCTTCTGGATAATGTCCTGGAGATGCTTCACTTTTGTTTTAGAGCACTGTTTCTCCTGATAACCTAAGAATGTATCCCTTGAGGCTACGCCCGAAGGACCATCACTTGGCAGACCTACAGGGAAGAGACAGAGTCCATTAGTTTTATTCCGTGCATTTCCTCGGAAGAATTTGAAGGAATTAGAGGATGGACGGCGGAGAGTGAAGAGAGATGATGATTTTTACCTTGAAAATCTCGCACACATTGATTATTGTGTTGGACCTTTTGTACGGGTGCTTTACTTAATGTTATCCTCATTCAGCACTGACTGACTTGAGCTATTACCGTCATCCCACGCAGCCTGCATATTTACCCTGCCCAAATGATCAGTTCCTTGTAGAGAGTTACCTGAGAGCTGACTGAATGGCTCAAGTTGTGCACGTCTTCTTCATGTTTCTTCAACTCCGAAGCTAGGTTCATTATTAGCCTATGTATGAGCCAGAACAATATGGATTTTACACTGTTGAAATCCTAGGATCGTCCACCAATCCACTCGATAACAGGTGGACCAAGAAGGCGGTAGAAGAAGAGGCTGAGAGAGGCTGAGGACATAATTAGTGTGGGATTCACCAAGAACCTGAGAGAGGCAGAAGAGCAATTGTCCGCTTTAACCGTTGTCGCTCTTCCTTTCATATATTTGAGTTGTTCTCTTGGAAATTCACGTTCGGTCAACTTTTTTTATTTGTTTTCTGCTTGCATGCCACTAATAAGCCCAGGTGCTCGAACAAATTTTCTCCATTCTCCCCTTTTCCTTCGGCGAGTTCAGTGTAGTAGTGG
Organism: Sminthurides bifidus; assembly: GCA_009872375.1. Lineage (NCBI taxonomy): Eukaryota > Metazoa > Arthropoda > Collembola > Symphypleona > Sminthurididae > Sminthurides > Sminthurides bifidus. Next base: position 8,132 of record VRMD01001324.1, read on the forward strand.
TCATGACCAGGTGAAGACTGGACTCTGAAGGCTCCAGTGGCATTCACAATGGGTGAAAAGTTTCATAAAATCCTGTTTCTTCTCCTGTCTGTTTTTGGTGTGACACTTGGAGGCAAGACTCCTAGTGGGTTGTATCATGACGACGGTCATGGACACACAATCCTGACCCAGAAATTCAGCCGGAAGGATGTGCGCGAAATCTCCTACGACATTCTGAACATCATGGGCTTCCATCACCGCCCCCATCCTCACCTCGTGGACTCAGCTAATCCTGCGTCGCAATTCCTTCTAGAAGTGTACAATTCTCTGGGAAATGCGGATGTGAACGTTGACTTGAGCAATGGAGAACATGGCCGCAAGAGCTCGTGGTCCAAGAAACGAAATCGTCTCAATTTGACATGGAGCGAGTTTAATGTGGATGAGGACGAAGTGTCCACCATCTCAAATGCTGATACTATTACAAGTTTCATCAACCGAGGTAAGATCTTGGGAGGGTATGGGATACAGAAAATGCGATTTGATTGAGCCTGTGAAGAATTTACGTTTTTGTTTCTCATGTGTATATGCCTGATAGTCCTCCTATGGTTTGCCTCCTCATTTAATGCCTGTGCAAATCTCGTTTGGCTACCTGGCTAGTGCAGTGGCAAATGAAATGAATAGTATTGGAAATGCTGTTAACAGTTGATGCTTGATCCCGAAAGCAATTAATACAGAGATCGATCTATCTATCTATCTTGATGCTTGAGCCTCATAGCTTGGTGGTGAAGATAACGAAATTGGTAGCTGGCAATTGAAAACGACTAATTAGCCTGTTTTGTTGATTGGATTGTAGGTCACAAGTTCTCTGACCGCCTCAAGAACTACACGGAAGACAAGCAATTTTGGTTCGACGTGTCAGAAGTTCCTGATGCAGAGGCAGTTTTGGGGGCGGAGCTAAGGCTTTGGAAGCGTACATTGTCGAAAACTAACAAGGCAGAATACGATTATGAGTCTGGAGAAACTACTGAAGAAACGTCTGATGAGATTGGCAAGGCTGAAGTAATAAGGCTGGGAGTGCATCAGGTTGTTCTTGGGAAAGTTTCTGGGTTAGTGAACATTGTATGATTCAGAAATGCGTGCCTCCTGGTACGAACTTTGTTAGGTCAAGACAGCGTGTTGGAGATGCTGGTCTTCGATAACTGTGATCTTTCCGCTAAATGCAGTTTGGGTTTGTTACGTTGGCTTTTGATGTGTACAGAGAGTTCGAACTCGTGGAGGTGGATGAAACGGTGGCTGCCAAATGGGAACAAGGCTGGCTGCGTTTGAACGTTACAACTGCCTTTAGAACTTGGATAAACGGAACCAGAGTCGAACTTTGGCCTGGTGATTACAATCAAATCTGCTGAATCAGGTAAACATTCAGATGGAACAACCAGTTACTAAAGGATGTTTTAAAAAAAGACTAGAGTCATTGTGGGAATGTGAAATTTCATTTCAAGGTGAAGAACTCTCTCTGGATGCTTCGGGATTAGCTACTATTTTGAACGATGAGGCACATCAGCCCTTTGTGGTTGCCTTTATGAAAGACCTTGACGAGAAGGACGGAGCAAACTTGAACCGGAAACCGAAACGAAGAGTTCGACGAGCTCCAAAAGAGAAGCAAGGACGAAAAAAGAAAAGTCGTCAATACGACTTCGCTGAAACGCTGGATCGTCCAAGGAATTGTCAAATGGGCATGTTGTATGTCAACTTTGATGACTTGGGATGGAAAGATTGGGTCATAGCTCCGGATGGTTTCATTGCGTACTATTGTCATGGAGAATGCTCGTTCCCACTCACGGCGTCTATGAATGCCACTAACCATGCAATTGTGTCAACTTTGGTGCACACGTACTATCCTTTGGAATATCCCAAACCCTCCTGTTCTCCAAGTAAAGCTGGGTTCAATTTCCATGTTGTACTATGACGACAACTCGAATGTTACAGTGAAGAAATACAAGGACATGGTCATCAAGTCCTGTGGTTGTAAATAGGAACCTTGTACCAAGACGGGATGCTTTTGAGGCTAAAACTGATGTTTTTTAAGCTTGTACATTATAATCTCTAGATTTTTAAGCTTGACCGGGTTTTTACCTAACACAGCTTTTTGAGCGTGATGATGGACTTTGACTGAATGCAATTTTACCGGTTGATGTTGAGGTTATCATTCACTACTCTCGGCCAAACCGACTGAAATAAGATAACTAACGGGCTTTTAACTTGTTCATATTGTTGTAAGGACTATTTGAATAAAATAAACGTAATTACAAAAGGTTATCAGGATTCTGTGTCAAGGACGAACACCATTTATTCACTGCTCTCAATTTCCGCGAGCACAAACATGTAGACGCAAAGCACATTAGCCAAAGAGAGGGAGATTGGCTAAGTCTACTTGAAGTATTTTTTAAAAAATAATTTAGTGAATAGAAAACTCTTTTATGAAAGAACTCCGAAGTATAAGAGAAACAGCGGAGCAGCTAAAAAATCTGAGAATCTTTTAACTCATCGTTTAAAAGTTAAACTTTTTCCCTCATTTTCACGCTTGCCCCTGAACCAACCTCTCTTTTTCTTAGGATTCTGATTCTGACTTCCGTGAGGGTTATTATCGTTGCCGTTTCGGAATTTCGGCGAATTGTTATTACCTTTGCCTCTCTTGTTGTTTTTATTTTTGCCATTGCGATTATGTGGCGAATTTCTGGCGTGGGGATTGGGCACGTAGTTGCTTGTACTGGACTCGGGACCACTTTCTCCACTCTCTGCCAATTCTCCTTCTTCCATGTCTTCGTCTTTGACATCAGTTACGTCGTATTTACGCTTCTTTCCTCGGTTTGCCAGCCGTTTCAGGAAGTTCTTACGCTTTCTTTTCTTCGAAGATTTGCTCTCATTTAGAGCCATTAGGCACAGCAACGAACTTTTTCACGTCTTCCTTGTTGTCGTCGTCGTCTGAGGGCTCAGAACCATCTAAAATTGAATCTAATATCGACTTGGGTTCAAATTTGGGCTCTTTGGCCGGATGTGGATCTTCGGAAGCTTCGTCTTCGTGCTTCCTCTTCTTGCCTCGCTGGTTGGTTTCTACCCGGCTCTATAAACGACAAGAATAATATTCACATGAAGCATGACTATCACTTGAAATATCACACTTATCTAGCAAGGAATAAATTCTGGTTAATTTACCATAGGATTGAATGGCACAAAATCTTGGTCAAACAACGTAGATTTGCGTGAAACATTATCTTGCTGTACTTCTTCCTCCTCTTCTTCCATTTCAGGTGCCTCCACTTCTATAGTCTGCACCACGGACTGTACCATGGGATCATTCATATTCACAGTATCTTTTTTACCCGGATCACGTAGTTGATTGAACTATCTCACGAGTAATTCTGTACCTCTCAAATGGAGAAAACACAAGGTACTGCGATTTAGGAGCTGAATTTGGACTGGGTGCTTGTGATTTGGCACAATTAAAGCTAATCACGGGACCTCCCTTGATTTGCATATCAGAAGCATCAACACATGACCACCATTCCACCACATCTTCGCCACTATTATCGCGTTGGTATAAGGTACTGATTGAGTGACCCTTTGCAGCGCCGTAGTCATGGTGGCTATCTAGGATGTGGAGCCAGTTACTGCTTCTAGTTTTACGCTGAGCTTTTTGTTGCGTTGAAGCCTCCTGATACACAAGAAGTTAATATTAAAGGCAAGTTCACAAGATTAGCTAAATCTTACACAAAAATTTTGGCAATGACACGGATCTTACCTGTGTGTGCAGTGGCAGTTCTCTCGCTGCACTAACAATTTGATGTATAACGGCTAAATGCTGGTTAACCATCACAGGAATAGGGTCACAGCAAGCAAGAATTCCTGTCATCTCTTTCGGCAAGGTTTCTGCTATTGTTTGTAGCATGTGGTTAGGCAATACAAATCCAGGGCTCTCGTCAAACTGGCGAGCGATGGCATCTCGCCATTTGAACAATTCTATGAACCCATGAAGCTGACGATTGTTGAATGACTTCTTACACTTGCGAATGGCTACTTGAGGATTGTAGTGAGGCTTTTCATATCTCTGCAAATTAGAACAACGAAACTCATCTCTAGAAAGAACCATGATTCTATGATGATAGCAGCTACTTATCTAAGAAGGAAGTAATGTACATACTTTAAGGCAGACGGCACGTGACTGTTCGTAAGTAGTGTGTAACAAGCAAATCTCTGCAGATGCTTCCAGCAAGCGATTCTTCAGCACATCATAAATGTACGGCAAGTAATGAGTGTCCTTTCGAGCGTATTCAACCATATCCTCTGGTAAAGGTCTGCAACAAATGTAATAGTAGGGATAAAGATTTACCTAAACCACTAAAGGATAAAGTCTTGGACAAATCATCATTGCAGTGATTAACGAAAGCGATTATACAAACCTTAGCCTCCAGTCTGCTAGTTGATAAGCCTTCTCCGTGGAGGTCTTGCATATTTCAGCCAAGAGATACTGATACGATTTTTGAGGGAAGTCTAGCAAAGATGCAGCGACCGAAGTATCAAACATACCAACAACATACACGCTAAAATCTCTTTGCAGCCAAACTATGTCCATCTGAGCACCGTGAAATATCTGTAGAACAGAACCAAAAAATTGTGTTATTTAACCTGCTACTAACAAAACAGAAACGATGTGATTAAACGCATATTTGAACTTTTCAGGCAAATCATTGAATGTACCTTCAAAATCTTAGGGTTCGCAAACACTATGTTGAGCTTCTGCAATTCGTCTCGTAACGCCAGACTATCAACGACATAGTCTTTGGTTCGCGAAGATATTTGGATAAGGCAGGTAAATCCTTGAAAACTACGGTAAGAGTGATGCTCCAAGTCGACTCCGATTTCATTCACCTCACATAACTCCTGAATCATCTGATCCAGATCTGCAGGAGTGCTAACCATCATAAGCGGTGTCTTTTCCAGCGGTGGAGGATGACGGGGAGTAGTGGGTGCTATCATCTCTTCATGTGGCTTCCAGTGATTAATCTCCACGTCATATGGGTGGCCATAACTGAAAATAAAAATACTTTTTCAGTGTCTTTGATTCCACAGAGAACGTAATGATGATAAAGCAACGTAAGTACTTAAATGACACTCACAATTCTTGATTATCTTCATTATATTCTGGTAAAATCGACAAAGGTTTTAGAGAATGAGGTTTGTCAGTCAGCTGCGGCACAAACGGACCAACAGAATTGTCTACTGGAGTTGTGAACTGCTCTTGAGGCTTTACTTTGACTCTACCAGTACGGAAAACAGCACGTTTGATCTTTCTTGACGTGCTCCCTCCTAAACTTGATTCGCTAATTTGAGAGAAGCTAGAGCTTTGTTCTGGCAAAGGTCCCGCATTCAGTCTTTCAAGCTTTTTTTCTTTCCATACTCCAGGGAGGATTTCCTGAACCACCAGCTCCCGCATTAACGACGAGAATTTCTGCTCTCTTGAACAGCCCTTCCTCATGATCTAAACTGGTTCCCTTTATACAAGAAACACAGTGCACATTAGTTTAATTATACTTAAAGATATTGACACGTAACTTCACGGTAGCAACGTTACTAAATCCACTACAGCTGATTTGATCGCTGACTCACAATTCTTTCCAGCAAATCATCATTCACTTCAACCAAGAAGTCGAACTTCTCATCCACGTCTCGACGCTTGAAATCCCCAATCGGAATCTTAGCATGTCCGATGATCTTCGTCATGCTAAAATCATAATCGCATCAACCATTAGCTTAACGCTTGTGGCGACATCATTAACATCATAAGTTCAACCAATCTAAATCTTACTTAGCTATCATACGATTCCTGAGTCCTTTAAGTCCCCTGTTGAATTCCGGATAGCTCTTACGCAAGTCCCAGATGGGACTACCTGCCGGAGGCAGCTTCTGGAATCCTTTCGTCGCAGTCATCATGGCTCTGCATGTTTTCTGAAAAGAACTTCATTTTAATACTATCCTGACTACTACTAAACAATGTACACAGAGTGAACAGTATAAACGATTACTGTTACAAATCTAGTCACTTACATCAGAGAATTCAATAACAGTTTTACAACCAGGCGCGAATTCCGGCGTATCTCCCGCTAATTTATCATCAGGTTGATTGGGAGTCTCTTCCTACAAAAATAAAATACATTAACATATATGATGCAGTTAAACTTGTATTGATTCAAAAGGAAGGTATTTTCAAATAAACCCAGTTTTCTCACCTCCATCTTTTCTGAAGTTATTAAGTTAAATAAAACCAACTTCAATTGAGGTTTTGATGCCTGTATCACTGAAACTCTTGATGAACTGGATATACTATCCAACCACCATGCACGTTACCACAAATTTGCAAGCATATTATTTGGAATCAACTTGCTGGAGTAACTCGAAGTCAGTAACATTAAGTAATTCCAATAAAACAAACGTTTTCGTAATCACAGTTAGCCGTTTTCCTCACAAAAACTGCTTGAAGTGATCTAACCATGACAAGAAAAATCGCGTTTAACTTAAATGTTAGTTAAAAACTTTATATTGAAACATGTTTTAAGATTAATTTTAATACCATGTTCCAAAAGCACATGGCATTTTGCGCGAATTTGCATAAACTGCTCTGGGCTTGAACCCTACCGCTACAATATTAGTGCTACGGAATGCTCACCAGGCGTCGCTAGTTGCCGATATGTTTCAATGCATTGCATTGTTCTTGTTCAAGTGATGTGACCGTACAAACGTTTTCGAGCAAAATGCAATTACTGTTGCTCGTCTATTACTTCTCAGAAGAAAATAAATGAATTAATGGAATCAGTTTTCTGGCTACACAATCCTAAAATAAAATGTCTGAATAAAATTGTTTATTATTGCCAACTCAGGAGTTGATTTATTACGCCAAAAATGAAAGCCGAAGAAGGTTGAAATCTTAAACTATCCAAGTGACTACAGAAGAAAGGCAAGGAAATCATTAAAACTGCTTATCACCTTTACCTTTTGAGCATTAAGATTATGAACGACAAGTCATTGCGACGCAGCGCAACTAGACATTTAGACGACTCACAGCACCAACTTATCAGCATTACAAAATATGAAGTCGACAAGGACCTTTTGGTCTTAATTACTTCACACAATGCTATATCCTTAGATTTTAACTATCAACTAATATCACAGTTTTGGCAGCAGGTGCTCGAGCAGCTATACTATTTGAATACAAAGATTGACTAAAGAAAACGACCAACAAAGTACTTTAAGTAGACTACAAAAGACTGTTTCTAGCGAAAGTTTCTAGGCTAGATACTGAGGTGTCTAACCAATTTTCATCTCTTGCCGTATCCGTAGCATCCGTAGCCACCACCTTTTCCACCGCCGCCATATCCTCCGCCGCCACCTGCCAAAACAAAATGATCCGTTAGCATTTTTAAGATTGCAATCTCAATAAGCTCAAATTTCTATTGCTATTATCCAGGTATAAGAAATAAGTTCAGCAGGAGATCATTCTCAGAGGTGAAGACATTTACCTCCGTATCCACCTCCTCCGTAGCCCCCGCCTCCGTATCCACCTCCTCCTTTGCCACCTGAAAGCGAAAATAACCGAAAATGTTAACTGGTCCCATTAGAGATTCCATCATTGACCTGGTGCGCTTTAAATGCCACTGATAAACATTACAACTTTAAATGCCAATAATAAATCTGCTGCATCTTAAAATGCTTCAAATTCTTGAATATCATTGAAAATTGAAGAAAACGCTTCCGCAATGCCACTAATTACAGTTTTTATCTTGCTCACCTCCTCCGTAGCCTCCCCCTCCGTATCCACCTCCACCATAACCTCCCCCACCGCCTCCATAGCCGCCTCCTCCGTATCCTCCTCCGCCGTAACCACCTCCTGCAATAAGATTCACTTTAGTCACAAGGCTTTACTACAGCACTTAAGTAATCAGTTCAATTAGAACATCAAACGATCGAACTGGTGCTGGAAACACAAGAAACTTGTCATTTCTTCTCACCTCCGTGACCGCCGCCACCGTAGCCGCCTCCTGTAATGCAAGAAAATACATTTATGAAGCAGAAGTCAAACTTAGCTGCTATTGCCCGAAAAGTACCGGAAACGTGTCCACTTACCTCCATGACCGCCTCCTCCGTAGCCTCCACCACCATGGCCGCCTCCACCGTAGCCGCCTCCTCCACCTGCAATGCAATTTAGAAAAGTTAGTTACCTAGCGAAAGATTTGCACTGGAGATTGGCACTGGCAAACTGTGCCACAAGGTCATGAAAATATATGCAGAATAGCTTACCCTTACCTCCGTATCCTCCTCCACCGTGGCCACCTCCTCCGTAACCACCTCCTCCACCTATAATGTAATTCGAAACGTTAGCTATTTCACTAAGATACTAGAAATTGACAAACAGTCAAAGGATTCATAGCGAGAAAACTGTACAGAATAGCTTACCCTTACCTCCGTATCCACCTCCACCGTGGCCACCACCGCCACCTGTAACAACCAAAATCATGTATTTAAGCACAAGACTTGAGACGCAAATCTGAAGCCAAAGTCACAACTCTAGTTTCTTCTTTTACCTCCGTAGCCACCTCCTCCATGGCCACCACCTCCATGGCCTCCGCCCCCGCCATAAATTCCGGGCTCAGCCAGAGCCAAGAGCGAAAGGGTGAGTACAATAACCTAAACCAAAGCATAATTTTTGATTAAAATCTTGAACAACTGCAACAAATTACTTTTCAAAACACTTCTTAGCCTCTTCCCGTGTACTTACCAATGTTTTCATCTTGAAAGCTTGTAAGCAAATGTTTTCCGTTGTCCGCCCGCGCAGCTTATTTTATACCTGAGCCGAAGATTCAAGAACTTCGAAGCTGTTTACAGCAACCGGAGCAATCCTTCTTCTTACACCAATTACTCCACCTTTCCCTCTAATTACAAAGCTTGCAATATTGGCACGATGTTTTGCCACCCAAATGGCAGCCGTAGCTAGCTACCGGCACTAGTCAGGGATGTGCTTTGGGTCCGTTCGAAAGTAACTTCTAGGTACTCGGTGCAAATTGGACAGAAAGTCTGTGAGCAATTATGGCGGAATAGGAGAGGCACACACATTTCTTTGACTGTACGACAACCATGAAATCCTTCAATTCTTCCGCTTCCTATCTTTCCCAACGAGGCGCACATACGACGGTAAGAGTGGCACAAACTTGCGAAATTAGTACTAAGTCAATCTTTTGTTTCTCCCGAAGGGTTGCATGCACCCAGGCCCTTAGCTTTAGCTCAGTGGGAATTTGCGTACATGTTGAATCGTCAAAATAAGAGTGTATTCACATATCTTGCTGCATCTCTGATTTCCTTTTCACTACACTCACTCTTCCTCA